>APFE030370780.1:69151-127975 GCA_000404065.3 Pinus taeda
GGGGGTGTGAATCGTCTATGAGTGTTAATCACCTTTGAGTGTCATCTCTTTTGGTTTCTGAAATTTTCACCCAATTTTAGTTTGAGTCCTATGTTCATGAAATCCCAGATTAGTTTGATTTCATTGGAATCCTTTTGTGCTTGTTTTGAAGAATTATCTTGCATAAATCACATTCACATAGTTAGAATTCTCATTTTCACAATTGGAAAGGAAATTGTGCATAGATCACATTTTCATAGTTTTCAAGGGAATTGCTCATATATTACATTGCATGGCTTGACATCTTTTAATGCTTTGAATTGAATTGGAATAGTGAAATTGAAAGATATAATTAGGAAGCTCTTGTTTTTTGCTTATTTTATTGTTGCATCATTGTTTGCATGTCTTCCCTACAATAAATAACTTTCATCAAAAATGAAAAGATTTATTTTCATCTTATTACTTGCATCATAGGTGTGTTTAGGTGACATTGGTTTTGATCCTTGAAATTGAAATATAATTCAAGATAAACTCTAAAATTCATCTCAATTTACCTAAGGAGCATTTGAAACTTAACAAAAAATTTATAGGTCTAGGCTAGAGACATGTTCTAGCATCATTAAACGAAGTATCTGTCATTGTTTTCTAGTGTTGCATCTCGATGGTAAAATTTTGTTCCATGTATGTAAGTGTATAATATCATACTCCGCATACCTTAGGTATATTACATGGCACTCCATGCATGAAAAGTATATGGAAAACTCTCATTGAATGGTTATGCACATCACTACTACTAACTGCACTCCCACATACTATCAAGTATATTTTGGGAGTCGGGGGGTGGGTGTGAATCGTCTATGAGTGTTAATCACCTTTGAGTGTCATCTCTTTTGGTTTCTGAAATTTTCACCCAATTTTAGTTTGAGTCCTATGTTCATGAAATCCCATATTAGTTTGATTTCATTGGAATCCTTTTGTGCTTGTTTTGAAGAATTATCTTGCATAAATCACATTCACATAGTTAGAATTCTCATTTTCACAATTGGAAAGGAAATTGTGCATAGATCACATTTTCATAGTTTTCAAGGGAATTGCTCATATATTACATTGCATGGCTTGACATCTTTTAATGCTTTGAATTGAATTGGAATAGTGAAATTGAAATATATAATTAGGAAGCTCTTGTTTTTTGCTTATTTTATTGTTGCATCATCGTTTGCATGTCTTCCCTACACTAAATAACTTTCATCAAAAATGAAAAGATTTATTTTCATCATATTACTTGCATCATAGGTGTGTTTAGGTGACATTGGTTTTGAGCCTTGAAATTGAAATATAATTCAAGATAAACTCTAAAATTCATCTCAATTTACCTAAGGAGCATTTGAAACTTAACAAAAAATTTATAGGTCTAGGCTAGAGACATGTTCTAGAATCATTAAATGAAGTATCTGTCGTTGTTTTCTAGTGTTGCATCTCGATGGTAAAATTTTGTTCCATGTATGTAAGTGTATAATATCATACTCCGCATACCTTAGGTATATTACATGGCACTCCATGCATGAAAAGTATATGGAAAACTCTCATTGAACGGTTATGCACATCACTACTACTAACTGCACTCCCACATACTATCAAGTATATTTTGGGAGTCCCCTATAGTTTCCTATCCATCCATAGGTAACCAGTCTGTTGCTTTGTATATCATGATACACAGAACACATCATTCAGGGAGATTGGTATCCGTACGTTAATTTCTTGGTTCGCCAAGGTGTATAGTGGAGTTCACTATTGCTTGGTAAACCCTTTTTCCTAGTTACCCCTATTTTGTTTTATTTTGTGTATTTAATTTCTAAAATAAATTAATTAACCACGAAATAACATCGTCTTCATGAAAAACGCCTTAGTAGATGTTAGGTTGAGACTAATGGCAATGGCTCCTGAGTCCACCAGTCAAGGGAACCCCTCTAAGGGGAATACTAGTCCTTTTCCTTCTTTTGGAAATATTGGTGCTCCTTATATGGCAACGTTGTCACTCCCCGGATTTACCATTGGTTTGTTAGTTTGCTTATATTCGACCCCTATGGTTTCGAACTTCCAAACTGCTTCTCAACTGAGTTCTCCTCCACCTGAACAAAATCAACCTCATGTTGAGCCTAAAGTTGACCTTTTGCCTTCTTCACCTATTGTTTCTTCATGCCTTTATTCCTCTTCTCTTGGTGAAATTCTTTATTCTAGTAATTGGGAAGCTAAGAAGAAGAAAAGGATGAAGAAGAAGAAGCAAAATCAGCAAGGGGGAAACCAAGAAACCATTATTACAAATGCGACTAGTATGGAGAAACCTTCCAATTAGCCCTACAAATTTAATTTCTCTTACATGTTTTGTAAGGGTGACCACCTTCTTAGAGATTGTCCTGGTATTCACAAGATATTATAAGTGTGGTCCACAAGCTCACATTAGCCTTTGTCATCAACTTCTGGAGATCATGATGGTGACAAACCCTCAACTAGTGATAGTAAGGTCCATAGAAGAAAGGGTAAAGTCAAATTTCCATGTAAGTTGTGCGAAGGGAATAATCTTATTTACCTTTTTCATATATGAATGAAGCCTCAAAAGTGTTAGATAAACTTACAGCTTCTTAGTTGTGACTTCTAGCTGGTTACCAGAATCTTTCTCCCAATCCTCCAATAGTTGATGAAGTGATTGATCAGAACCCATCTCCAGTCAATCCCACTCTCGTTGAACATGAATTCCATGATTTTATTCCTGACCAACCATTGATTGAGAAAATTGTTGACTTGATTCTGCCTTCAGTTGATCATACGTTTCTTGTAGCGAGTGAGTATCATACCACTCAGGTTCTTCTCATTTCTTTAGGTTCCAATGAACTATGGGATAGTTCTCACGTTAAAATGGAACAGGAGGGAAATTGTCCCATTCCCACAAGACAAGGGGTTATTTCTAATGTTCCCTCGGAACCCCCTCTAAGTAGCATGTTCACTTCCTTTGATTGGAGTTGACTAGCGGGATATTGTCTTCCTCCTTATGTGCCCTTCCAAATCATAGTATAGGCTTATAATGTGGTTGTACCTTACAGAATCATAGATGAAGGTGAATCTGTTAGTATTTTGTCCTCAGCTACTTGGAAATATTTTGGTTCTCTGCATATTGTGCCCGTTACCCAAAATTTGTTGGATTTTAACATAGGAACTATTCAAATGTTATGGAGCCTTCCTAAGTTTCCTATTACTTTGGGAGGAAAAAATGTATATATCAATGCGATGGTATTCTAAGGCCCTTTGGATTTTAATTTACTCCTTGGGAATGACTATGTTTATGTCATGGGATCTCTTTTCTCTTCACTCTTTCAAGTGATATGTTTCCCACATGAAGGAAGAATCGTGACTATTGACTAGATTTCGTTTATTGGTCCTAATTTGACTCCTATTCTACCATTATCCCTAAATCATCCTTATATGCAAGTGGTATCCCCCTCTCCATAGGTTAATTATGTGGCAACATTTTCCATGCCCGCGTCTACTAATGATCTAGTAGGTGATGCAGTGCATCATTTACTAGGGGTGTTGGAGTCTAGTCCTTCCATTGGATCCTTTGATCCCTTCTAGAGTGTTTTTCTCCCATTGGATGAGAAAACCTTGGAAGCCATGGTATCTTGGAGGCCATGATTTGATTTTAGATAAAAGTTCCTTTTCTCGTGTCAAGCTCCTTAAAAAATGAAACAAGGTCTCGGAGCAAAGTTCCTTGTCATGTGTCAAGCTCACTTAAAAAATGAACAAAGTGCCATGAGGATAGTTCTTTATGTCAACCTCGTTAAAAAATGAAATAGGTTCCTATGAGCATATTTCTTTTCCTGTTTCAATCTCATTCATAAAATGAAACAAATCCCCTTTTAATTAGAGTCTTTGATTAGATCTCGTAAATTCCTAATCGGGTCTTTCACTTGATCTCGTAAATAAGCCTTCATTCCATCCACCTATTATTACCCAATGGTCTACTTAGATGCATGAAATGAAGTTTGGGGGGCATGTGCCTTGAATTGAGTCATTATGTTGGGGCCATGCAAAATTATTTCAAGCATAGTTTTTCTCTGTTTCAAGCTTGTGGAAAAATGAAACCAATTTCAAGCATAGTTTTCCATGTTTCAGGCTTCTATAAAAATGAACCAATCCCATTTTATCCCTCATGATATCCATTTTTATTAGCTTTTTTTTTCCACATGAGCCTTGGTTTTTTCATTCCATCATTACTATCAGCTTGGCCAGTCACACACTTTCACTTGGTTTTTACCCTTTGTTGATGAACCACTATGAAGAGTGGTGTTGTTAGCTAGCCTCTTCACCTTTGTGTGTTTTGGGCAGTTCCATCATGACTGAAACCATTTTATACCCTTTATACCACTCGTTCCTCTAGGAGGAGTCCTCTTTCAGCTCTTTTTAGACTCCTAAAACATGAAAAGATTATTGAGAACTTGTATTTTCAAACTTGTAAAACTAAACGAAAATACATCTACTTAGTATAAGTTTAACCCTTTTCCAGACTGAGATAGACTAACAATGAAAAAGGAATACCTTAGTTGAACATGGATAAGAGGTTCTCTTGGGTATTTTCTTCTACCTTTTCAAACCTAAGGGACTACCTACGAAAAGGGACATCTCGAGTTTTCTTTTTTCCTCTTTTTCAAACTCTCTAAACATGGAAAAGAAGTCGATTTCTACCTTTGCTCGACTCGTTAAAACATAAAACAGTGATGGAATCATCAAACATGATGAGGAATAACCACTCCTTCTCAGGGTTTGTTAAATATACTTTGAAGGATTCATCTAAAGGATGGACTTGCAGATCAAGCATATGTTATCCTCCTGAAGATTGTTAAACAATAAAGAGGTATTGACCAGTATGGTAGGGGAAATTAGGAAAAAAGAGTACTCCATTTGTTAATGGAAGTGATTAAATCTTGAACATGACACTCTTCCACTTCATCTTCATCTTCATGGTTATTGGTTTAGATAATATTCTTGTCTTTTTTTTTATCATACCTTCAAAGAACCTCCATTTCGGTTTCAGGTAAATGCTACCAACTCCATTTCAATGTCCTCGGTGTGCTCAAGAGAAGTCATTCAGTTGTATCCGTTACAATACTCTTAAGCCTTCATTCCATGTTTTCCTTTCCTAATCCAGTTCCATATCAACATCATTCCGATCATTTTGTCTCAATCAAAATACTCGTTTCATGTCATTGATGGGGGGTACATCAAGATCCTCCTACGATGAGTTTCTTTTTATTGACATCGACACATTATCCAAGAAATTGACTTAGAAACACCCATCAGTACCTTGGTGCTTTCATACATCAATGAAAATTTTCCTCACTATCGGAAATAAGTTTACACCAATAGCCTTCTACCAAAATATTTTGTGTGGTGTTTGACATCAGATCATTTATTCACACCATACAAATTGTACTCAAGTACCTTGATATCCATCAACATCATCGGTGGTGTCTCTCACATATGTTAACGACTTACACCATTGGTTAGTAATTAGATGGTGTCTACCATGTTCGATTTTAACTCATTAACTCACATGGTTAGACTTATACATTGGTTGGTCATGTGAACAAGATAAAAGACCCCAAATCTAGTTTCCTTTATTTAGTCTACAATTTTAGGATTATTAAAGATCACTATGTATGATGGCTATGATTATATTAACAGTCATTCAGTCATGAGTCTACCATCAGTCATTGGTGGACATGTCTTCTGATCATTATACATGTAATGTTAGCTTATGGGTTGAGTACAGGTATGCCTCCCTAAGAGAAAAGATGTCATGATGTAAATGTATTATAGGAGAAGATGAAGCTCTTCGCTTTGTTCTTGATCCTGACTTGTCATCCTTCAGTTCTCTAGTTTGGAAAAAATCTTGATATTTTTTTATAAAGGTTGTTTTCATTTGGTCCTAGTCAGTATTGGTACCTCCACCAAGCCCCATAAACCAACACAAAGCTGCTCCCTTCAGAGTAGA
Organism: Pinus taeda; assembly: GCA_000404065.3. Lineage (NCBI taxonomy): Eukaryota > Viridiplantae > Streptophyta > Pinopsida > Pinales > Pinaceae > Pinus > Pinus taeda. The sequence continues at coordinate 75,177 of APFE030370780.1, forward strand.
GGGAAACAGTTTCAGCTTCTGGGGGTCAGTAGTGTAATCATATCCCCTACGTAAAACATCAAATTTGAAAAGGAATGCATCAAGATCCTCTGAAGTTAGACCATGAAAGGTAGGAATTTTTGTAATGGAATAGCTTTAATGGGAGCATTGACAACTGTATCAACAATAGGGTATTGTAATGTAGAGGTCTGAGGTTGTTGTTGATTATGAGCCATTTGGTCAAAAATGTGCCAATATCCTTCAGGGATTTCCAGAGTTGGATATTTTTTCTTGGAGGATTTAGAAGAGACTTTTAGAATGATTTTGGTAGCACTACCTTGGTTCGGAATACTGGGTGTCCTCTGTTCAACCACTACTTCAGGAGATTTGGGTTTTGATGATTTAATCTTTTCAGCACTACTTGTTTCTCCTTCTCCTTCACGGAGATTGCAAGAATTCCCTTCTTGCAAAGGGCTAGGCTATAAATTTTTAATGTTTTGAAAACTCTGTTCATACCCTTCAGTCTTGCTATGAATTTCAGTGTCAACTATAGATGGTGATCATGTGGCCTAAAGGATTAGAGTAGGATTTCTTGTAGAAACGGTTTGGGGTCCTACTGATGACTGAGACTCAGCTTTTCTTATGATTTCGTCAATGAAGGTTGATCGTCCAAGGGTCACCAATCCCTTATATTTTTCAGATCTGTGCGGAGGAATTATATCATTTTCTACTCTTTTCTTCTTAGTCATTCATACAAAAATACAAATATTTATTTGTACTTCAATTCCTATGCAATTTTGCTGAAAAGCGAGCAAAGGAGCAAGCATTTTATTTGCTAGTACGTAGGTTCATACCTTTCGTTTTTAATACCCAATTCTTTCAGAGCAAACAAGCATCAAACATTTATTTCTACTTCAATTCCTACGCAATTTTGTTGAAAAGCAGGCAAAGGAGCAAGCACTTTACTTGCTAGTACACAGGTTCTTACCTTCCGTTTTTAATACCTGATTCTTTCACAGCAAACAAACATCAAACATACATCACCTTTTGTGAAATATAAACACTCTCCCCAGCAACGACGCCAAAATGTTGGTGCATATAAGTTGTCCTTTTAGAACTCTTAAATGCCTCACATTAATTATCGACCTGGGTAAGTCTTTTGTTTCAAGAGTGTACACAGTATGTGCAGGTGATGGAAATCATTGTATCTACAAAAAGTAATGCTTCAAGATAACTTATCGATTTCAATAAAAGAGTAAACGGATCAAACCATAAACTACCAAACTTGTAACTTCAAAGAAATTAAACTATTCAAGCATCAAAACTCAATCGTAATAAAAAAGATCTAATTGCAATTACTGGCCATAAGCACATCAACCAAGTGCACTGTAGCAATAACATAGCTCTTTCAGCTAAATAGAAACTTCTACATAATAGTAATACACCTGATCCAACCAATAATACTTTGACTCTCAATTAACAGGAAATAACTCTTATCTAATAATTGAATGAATCTATGACATAAATAAATGAAACCAATCAACAATAATAATAAATAATGTGCAGAATGCACAAACTCAACACCGGTGATTTATATATCAAGTAGATCAATCATAAAACTATAAAACAAAGTAATTAGACTTGTAGTAAAAAGGTAAAACTATAACACAAGGAAAAGCAGTGAAATCCACCAATGATCGGGCCCAAGCTGCTAGTGATTACTGCCTAGTTACTCAAAATATCGCGAGCAAATAGAAACACAAATTATATATTACTCATTAACTCAAAATGTCATTACAGTAACAATGTGTTCTTCAAAATAACACTTTGTCTCTTAAAATTACAACCAAAGTAAAAAGGCAAAAGTGCTCTATCCTATTCGTTTTTCCCATTTTATAGTCAAAGAGGAAAAGAGATAACTGTGATTGATGCTGAGGAATTCATGACCAAATGCTATTATCAAAACAATCTTCCATCCTGCGCTGATCCTTCTGATTCACTTCTCAACTAATGGCACAAGACGCGCTCTTTCCTCCTTGTTTATCCTTTGTTGTTCAATAGATTGAACAACAATTGTCTCATTCACAAATCTTTGCATAAAAAGCAACAAAAGTTAGTTTTGACAGCCAAATCATATCAAAAGCAGTTTCATTCACTTTCTATCGAAATTCTATCATAACCTTATTACATCATGGCACAAATGCATAAAAATAAGGAAAAAGATAATGTAATCAAGGGTAAATTTATACCTGTTGCACGGCCCAACAGAGTTAAGGAAGAAGATCAAGGCCTTGAGAAGCGACAATGGTGTAGAATATGTCTCTCAAGAGTTTAAGGACTACTGTGTAGCAGAAGGAATTAAATAGGAGTTGATGGCACCTCATAAACCACAGCATTATGGGGTGGCTGAGAGGAAGAACAAAACTATTGTAGGGGCAGCACAGGCAGTGCTGCATGACCAAGGCCTACCACTTCACTTGTGGGCTGAGGCATGCAACATAGCGGTCTATTTGCAAAATAGAAGCCCGCATTGCATACTTGGGATGAAGACAACAGAGGAAGATTTCTCCAGTAAGAGACCAAATGTGGGTCACTTCAGGATCTTTTGATCATTGATATATTTTTGTGGGACAAAGGGTGCACGAAAGAAGCTTGAGCTGGCAGCGGAGTTGGGAATACTTGTGGGGTACACTGATACACCTCACAACTATTGGGTGTACTTGCCTACCAGTCAGAGGATAGTGGTTCACAGAGATCTCAAGTTTAATGAGAAAAAGGCCATGCGAGTTTCCCTTGAGAGGGAGCTCCAACTACAGGATGTGGAGGAACTGTTGGTTCCTAAGGAGGAGGATCCTCAGACTGATGCAGAGCAGCTGCATCCAGAGGTTCCAGTAGTTTAGACATCCACTTAAGAAGATCCTTCTAGAGATGGACAGAAGCGCACAAGAGAAGCTGACAGATTGTTGAAGGATGTGAGAGAGAATGTGGGAGCACCATCTTCTCAATGCAGACAAAGGAGGTCACCTGAGAGGTACACTAGATACATGGCCCTCGCTGGGGAATGTGTTGAGACCGAGCCATCTTCCTTTGAGGAAGAAATGTAGCAACCGATTTGGGTTGATGCTACGGTGGAGGAGTATGACTCCATAGTTTGTAACAATGTTTGGGATGTGGTTCCAACACTGGAGAACAAGTCAGTTGTGAGTTCCCGTTGGCTTTACAAGGTAAATAAAGTTGTTGATGGTAGTGTGGAGAAGCATAAGGCAAGATTTGTTGCCCGTGGCTTTTCACCGATCAAACAGATTGACTATGTTGAGACCTTTGCTCATGTCGCAAGGTACTCATCTATTAGATATATGTTGGCACTATGAGCACAAATGGGTTGGAAGATCCATCAGATGGATGTGAAGACTGCATTCCTCAATGGCGAGATTGAGGAAGAGGTGTACATAGAGCAGCCAGAAGGTTTTGAGACCTTCGATTGTGAGTCACATGTGTGCCAACTCAAGAGAGCATTGTACGGGCTGAAGAAAGCACCTCATGCTTGGTACACCAGGATAGACAACCACTTCACTGGGTTGGGCTTCACAAAGAGTGAAGCAGATGCGAACATGAACGACATCGTGGTGGAAGGTAAGTTGTTGAACATCATTCTCTATGTTGATGATCTCATATTGACTGGTGATGATCAGTTGATCGTGTCTTGCAAGGAGTACCTTGCAAGAGAATTCGAGATGAAAGACATGGGTCTCATGCATTACTTCCTTGGAATGGAAGTGTGGCACAAGGATGGGGAGTTTTTTGTGTCTCAGGGCAAGTATGCTAATGAGATACTCAGGAGATTCCACATGGAGAAGTGCAAACCCATGCAGACTCCTCTAGTAGGTAGCTGGAGGATGGAGGTTGTTACTTCAAGAGAAGTGGTAGAGGCTATTGTATACAGGCAGCTTGTGGGTTCACTGATGTACTTAGTGAACACACGACGAGATTTGTGCTATGCGGTGAACCAGCTGAGTCAAGCAATGGTTCAACCTATCAAGATGTTTTGGAAGGTTGCAAAGCATGTATTGAGATACCTCAGAGGCACATCTCAGTATGGATCATGGTATCAAAGCTAGACATGCATAAATTTCTACACGGTATTAGAGTTGTTAAGTCTAAAGTTGATTTTAATTCACAATTTAATTCAAGGACAAATTAAATTGGAATATTCTTGTTGCCATATTTTAACACTCACTCTCATCAAGAAAGGGATTATCTGCCACCCCGATCCTGTCTCTATGGAACTCGAATTTACACTTTGACAATGCCTTTGTCAAAATGTTAGCATCTTGCTCCTTTGTCGAAATATACTATAGCAACATGATCCTCCTCACTACACAGTCTCTGAGATGATGATACTAGATGCCGATGTGCTTGGACCTATCATGAAATACTGGATTCTCGAAGAGTTTGATACAACTTTGATTATCACAATAGATCATAGTTGGATCCATCCTCTGATCAAACAAACCAACTAGGATTTTCCGCATCCAGATGACCTCACATGTTTCCTGACTTGCAGCCATGTATTCTGCCTCTGCCAAGTTGAGTGAAGCCGACCTCTGTTTCCTATTGTACCAAGAAACTTTCGCTAACCCAAGGTTGAAAATCCCTTCTGATGTGCCCTTCTGATCTGATGGACTCCTTGCCCAATCTGCATCAGTGAAGCCATGTAGCTTCACTCCCTCTGTCTGTCTGTACCATAATCCATACTGAGATGTGGAAAATCCTAGTTGGTTTGTTTGATCAGAGGATGGATCCAACTGTGATCTATTGTGATAATCAAAGTTGTATAAAACTCTTTGAGAATCCAGTATTTCATGATAGGTCTAAGCACATCAACATCTGGTATCATCATCTCAGAGATTGTGTAGCGAGGAGGATCATGTTGTTGCAGTACATTTTGATAGAGGAGGTAGATGCTCACATTTTGAAAAAGGCATTTTCAAAGTGTAAATTCGAGTTCCATAGAGACAAGATTGAGGTGGAAGATAATCCCTTTCTTGTTGAGAGGGAGTGTTGAAATGTGGCAACAAGAATATTCCAATTTAGTTTGTCCTTGAATTAAATTATGAATTAAAATCGAATTTAGTCTTAATAGCTACTTGGAAATAATTAATTCATTTTGAATTAATTAGTTGGAGAAATTCAAGTTAGAAGTCTTTCTGAAGTCATGCAAGATTTATCCCTTAAATTAAGGAGATAATATTGAGTTATATTTGATTTGTAATTAGTTAACTCAGTTTACTGAGTTAAGTCCAGTTAAACTAGTTCCAAACTGTTTGAGGAACTAATAGAGAGTTAATGGTCAGTTGATGCATGCATGCACTAAACTAGTGCTACTCCAGTCAACTGAAGATTCCCTCATCATAAACTCATGCATGTCTATTCTGAGAAAGAACCAATTGAGATTAAATTCAAGGACAATGTCATATCAGTTGCATGTGTTTTCTTATAAAGAAAACTCATGCATGCAGTCAAGGCATCATTCCTTGAGGATTGCATAGTTCTAACAGTGTGTGAGATCAGGAGATCATCCACTTGGTAAATGATTTTTCCACTTGGTTGAAGGTAGATCATCCCAAAGGAACAACACAAGGAAATAGGAGCTTGAAGGGCAAAGAGGAAGGCTGGAGTGAAGCCAAGATTGCCTATGAGCATCTGTGAGGATTGTACTGAGAGCTTGTTGGCATTATGTTTCAAGTGTTGTCCTTGATGGCAACTCACTCAGAGGTTGGTACAGGAGCTCAGAGGTTGGTACAGGTGATGGCAACTTAATCAGAGGACAGATCTCAGTACAGCAGGACAAGAAAGAGATATACGCAGGTTTATCAAGGAGAATCCGCGTATACACGCAGGTTTGATTCAGTAAAAGCGTGTACATGTGAAAAGTACCTTTGGTCCGTGGCAGTTAGTCCTTGGAAGTTGTGCCTATGGTTTTGGACCATGGTGTCTCGACGAACGTGTTGATCCCTAGTTTCGAGGTTGATGGTATTGGTTTGTTATGGTTTTGGACCATGGTATTGAGAGAGGCCTAAACCTATATAAGGAGAAGATCATTAGGCCAAGAGGGGTGAATAGAGTGAGCATTGGGTGTTTGACGAAGTGAGAGGATCTGGTACTGCTGGTTGTCTGTTCGGGAAGTTTGGCAAGGGTCGGATTTGACAGCGGAGGCATAAGTAATCATTTCTAGATCTGTACGCGGGTTTCCTTTGGAGAAAGTGCGTATACACGCGGTTTCGGTAAAGTGCAGTAGCGTATGCATGATAAAGTTTGATATCTCAGGTTGCTGCTGATTCTGGTGGTTGTTACAGAGTTCTGGTCTCTGGTTTGGGTTCTGTGTTCTTAATGACAGGGTTTCAGTGATTCAGTATTGGGTTGTTTAATGAATTATGATGCAAGTTTAAGTTGATGATTGTATTGCAGTAATGTTTGTTTTATACTCTTGGATCCAGTCTGAAAATTGATGAAACGTGGTCCCTGAAGATTGTAGGGTCAGCACCTACGTACTAGTAAATGGATCAGCTAGTACAAGAGCTGAGGGGGTTGTAGCTCCCTTCCAGAAGTAGTTGGAAAACGAGAGAGGGTTGTAGCCCTCTGCAGGTTGTAGCCTGCATACTGGTAAAGGACTGCACCAGTATATTGTAAAAGAAGTTTCTCATTAAAGAAGAAAGAAACGAATTGCAGCAGGTGGTTTTCACCCACATTGGGTTTCCACCTTATATCATGGTGTTCATGTGTGTGGCTCTTGTGTGATGTCCTGTTCTGTTATACAGCACCTGTTTACTGTTAATATGCTTAATAATGTTCTGATGCATCTACTGAAGAATAAGCTAACTGAATTATAAGATCTCTGGGTATACGCTAGTTGCTTTAGACACAGTCGCGTGTATACGCTGGTTCACTCAATTGAAGTAGCGTATATGAATCTGAGTATGAAATTGAAAAGTTTTATCTGATCTGATAATACTGATTCACCCCCCCCCCCCTCAGTATTATTTCCAACAGAAGGGGCGGTGATGACTATGTCGCGTAGTGCAGTTCAATTGATAACACAGGGTATTTTGAGAATCCCTCATCCAACCACTCCACCTCCACTTCATACACCTTCACTTACACCTCCACCTCCACCTCCACCATTCAATATGGCAAATACGATGAAGATGTTGATTTTTAAAGGAACGGGGACCAAAGATCTTAAAAAAATTTGGTTTGTCACAAATATTATTTGGATCATGTAGCAAATTACGAACAACAATATTAGGAAATCAGAATTGGTTACATCCTTACAGGACTGCATAATGACATGGTATATCAAGTATTGCATTGATAACCCCACCGCGTCGCTGGCAGATACCTAGCTAGCTTTGAACAACGAGTTCGGTAGGTCAAAGTCAGAGGTGCAGTCAATAATTGAATTTAAGGAGATCCGACAGAAAGTCGATGAAACGCCTTGGGACTTTGATCAGAGGTTGAAGTTCCAGATCAATCAGGCTAATATGAAAATCTCAAATACCCAACATCACAACTGGTTTATAACACCGCTTTTTCCACATTTAAGAATACTTCTATCACAATAGAATATAGGAACACAAGTAGAAGCCTTGGAGATCGCGATGAGGTTGCACACATCACATATTCAGGATATAAACCTTGGGGTGCAATAGATTCATTAGCAGCTAGAGAGCCTGCACTTGGAGTTGCATAGCCTGAAGAAAGGAAGGGAAGCTCAGCTGGAGGTGCACACTGAGATCTGGTGTCTAAAATGTAAAAGCCATGGACATGATAAGGATTGTTACACAGCAATTTGTCACCGTCCCTGTTACCTCTTCTCCCGCACGTTCAAGTACTCGTTCCGAGACCTGTGAGAAGTGACATGACCTAGAAACACTTGCATTGTATTCCCCTAGACATGAACTTCATATGCCCTGAAGACATCTTCTGCAAAATACCCATAAAAATAGCCCTTCTTCCATTGGCGCGGTTTCACTGTGTATTACTCGCGCCAATGGGGGAAATCCTCCAAAGAGGGCGCGCTAGCTGGCGCTCTGTCTCAGAGTCGCACTCGCGCCATCCAAGTTGGGTAATGTTTTTAACAAACAAACATCTGAAGGTTCTTCCTAACCCACTCATGAACTGAATCTGTCTTGAGTTGGTTTAGTTTGGCTTCGAATCTCCATAGGAGGGAAGTAGTTTGCCACCCTCTCATGTAAGCTTCTTAGTGATAAAGCCAACCCCATGAATATTGTGGATGATCCTAACTTCTCCTCCTCTATCTATAAACGCTTGTCCTTTTGCCTTTGACAAGCTAGTTCTAGTTCCAAGTTCCAAAGTCCCAAAGTTTGATAATTGCTAAGTTCATGCTGCAAGAAGCCTTCTTCATTCCCATAAGGCTACATCTAAAGCAAGGAGATACTTGTCCAAATAACCAAGGAGAGAGAGGCTTGCTCCCCATTCCCAACAAGCTTTGTAATACATGTGCTTCTGATCACCCAGCCAAAGGAGGATTTGACGTCAGAACTATGGTTGTATTCTTCTTTGTTTATCAATAATAGACGACTATCATTATGGTTCCACTCTTATTGTCTTTTGTAATGATGATTGAGTTATATCCTTTCTGAATGATATATAGTTGCATCTATTGGATTTTATGCTTGTGTTTGTGTCGTTCTTTGCATGTGCAGGTGTCCATTCACGGGGATCGTGGGGATTGTGACCGACCGGAGCAAAGGAACAGGAGCGTCGACTCTTCTACAAGTACTAGCATTGGAATCCAAGTAGGCCCTCATCATCACTCTTTGATTTGAAAATAGGAACCTGCGTGATAGCGTTGTTTGATTGTTGCTAGACCCCATCTAGGCTAGTAGGGGTTGCCTCTGTCCGTAGAGGGGATTTACCTCCACAACAATTTGGCGACTCCGCTGGGGACTTAGCTCTTTGTCTTGTTGTTTGTTTTGTCTTATTGTTTGATTTGTAAACTTTAGACGGAGCCTGAAGTATGGCCATATAGCCTTCGAAACGTTATTGCTATGCATTAGCGAAGTAGATCAACGCCACTTCAGTCCATCTCCGGTTTGGTTTACGAACTGAACGGCTTGGAACTTGCCTTGTTTCTTGGTTTTTTGGTTTCTCCTGCTTGGTTAGCCTTCTGGGTTGAGTTCTTGTGCTGCTTCTTGCCCCTTGGTGTACCTGGATACTGTTGACCTAGTTTTGGCTTGCTTGTCTTTATTTTTCCATAGAAAACTTGCCTGGCGCTCTTTTATAGCGTTACAGTTGCGCCAGTTGGTGCTAGTTGCTCATTGAAAACCCGCGCCAATCTCTGAAAGGAGCTAGTTGCAGCCTGACAGTCGCGCCAGGCCTGGGAACTTTTGAAGTTTTCTTGGTTCTGAGCCTCCGGAGCTTGGTTTTTGTTTTGGGTACCTTTTTTCAACTACTTAAGTGTGTTGGAGTGTTGTTTGACTGGCTTTGGTCATTACCCTTTGGTCGTTTGCTTTTTTCCATTGATTTCACATTTCTAGCCCTAGGGCATCTAGTGATTTTGTGTGTCGAGCCTTCCTCAGGTGTTTTTGATCTTCTATTGGTCTAGTCGACTCTCTGATTACTCCCTTGCACTTGTTTGGTGGTTGTAAATCATTTTATTGCGTTATTTGGGTGACTTGCTCCATTTTCACTTGAATTCCGCTTCGTTTCATTTTGAGCCTAGATTACACGGTTCATTGGTGTCTTTGGGACTTTTCTCCTTCTTTGGAGGTTTGCTTTGTGATTTAGGGATCTGAATGTGATTGTATTGAGTAGAATTTGTTTGTCATCTCTCAAAGTTTGTTTAGTGCATTTTGCCATCAACATAAAAGAAAAAAATCTCTTTTGCTTTGTATTAGTTAATGAGAATTAGAGCTTTTCATTGTGATTAGTGATCTTGAAGAAAAGTTTGTTAATTTCCATTAGTTGCATTAGAGAGGTTCTTTGTTGTTTTGTGATCATTTCGTTTGTGTGAAATCTCTCAAACCCTCTCGTAACTAGAATTCATCGAATGAAGTGACATTTTTTGGCATATAGTTTGCATTTAGGGAAATTTTGAGATATTACATACGATAAGGCCTGAAAACTGAAACCTAATACAAGATCAACTTTAAAATGAACTGAATGAATCTAACAACGCATTGGAACATAACGCACACTTTTTAGAGGTTTAGGCTAGAGACGTGCTCTGGTGTCATTAAACCTAGTCACTTTTGTTTCCACTCAAGGTTGGGTGATTCCTCCTTTTGTGAATCAATAAGTGGTCTAGTATGGACTTGTGCTCCCACGTACCGTTGAGTATATGGGGAGACCCCACTAGGTTATCATCCTTTATCCATAGGAAGCCGTGTCTGCCACCTTACGACCCGTAACGCACCAAACACAACATTCGGGAAGATTGACTATCGTATGGAAAGTCCTTGGTTTTCATACGATCGCCAAGGTGTATATTTAGTTTTACAGATTGTCTGGTAAACCTTTTGCCTAGCTCTCCAGAGTAGTCACTTTTTGATCCTTTTCGAACTCCCTAAAAGAAAAGGCTCACCTGAGCATTTGTCACTTCGGGCTCACTAAACATTCGAAGGCGACTAGAGTCATCTTTTTGTCCTTTTCTTGACTCTTTAAAGATGAAAATGTCAAGTTATGTCCTTGTGTCTTAAAATTTATTCGGCCACGTTCACACTTACCCTGTTAGATCTTGTTTGCGTTAGTTTGAGTAGGGTCTTTTCTCATTAATTTGTCTAGGATTTTTTTGAATCGAATCATCCTGGCAGAATCATCAATCCCATCGCCTATCCCTAGTGACCAAGGGTCTCCTTCTTCTGATGCTCCTGAGACACCGGTTTGTAGTGACACTTTCCCTGTTATTCCAAGTGTCCAACCATTGAACTCTCGTTCTCCAGAAGACGATTTTGATGATCTACATTGGAACCCTGTTTGGGAGCCTTCCAAAGAGGATACTCCTTTTACCCCTACTGGTGTTTCGGTCTCAATGTCTTCCTCTGACATGGATTACACATCTCCTATTGCGAGTGAGACACCCGTTGTGACGAGTGTCGAAACTCCTATCTCGGTCGTAACCCCACCTTTTGTTGTCATCCCTCTTGCTGTCACATTTCCCTTATGCTATAGGGCTTTGAGGGATGTTATGGGTTCTAGGAACTCCTCCTCAGGTACCATGTGGGATCACAACATCACTCCCACTACGGGATATTTTATTCCACAAGTTCACAATACAGTTGTCACTTCAGTCCCGACTATTCCGACTGTTTGTGTAGCATCTTCAACACTGGTTGTTAGTGTCGTTACAACATCTTCGATTGTAACTACTGTTGCTGGTCTATCCCACGGTTCAGTAAATAATGGCCAGTTGGTACCTACATCTGTAGTTGTCAATCCTGCACTTAGTGCCCCACCTTTGTTTGGTTCCATTCTAGCAGGGGAGGAATATAACCAGTATTTTCATGCCATCCAGAATCTGGGCGCGCAAGGTCCAAATCATTATTATGATCCCGTAGGGCATCATCTCTATATTGGATCCTTGCCATCTCAGCCTGCGGTTGAGGTCTCAGTCCCCTTAAGTGTTGCATGGGGCACCACTCATTATGGTGGTGGCCAAGCACCCCTTTTGGATCAAGGACCATCTTATCAAGGTCAGTCTTATCAAGGACCATCTTATCAAGGTCAACCATCTTACACGCAACCTTCTTATGGGAAATAGTATGAAGGGAAATCCTATCCAGGGCAGCCTGGAGGCCCACAAGGACGACCCTTTCAGGGACAACCTTCAGCCTATGGTGGTCCATCTTTCACTTATCTTGGGCAACCCTCTGGAAATCCAGGACAACCTTATATGCAACAAGGACAACCTGGAGTCCAGCAGGGATACACTTCTGGTCAACCCTATGGGAATCCAGGACAACCTTATATGCAACAAGGACAACCTAGGATCCAGCAAGGGTACCCTTCTTGGCAGGATGGTCAACCTTACGTACAACAAGGCCAACCCACTGCCCGATCTGGTCAACCATCTGGACAAGTTGGTCCGCCCCAAGGTCAACCAACCATCCAGTCCGCTCAGCCATCTGTTCTGCAAGGACAACCCTCGGTTGTACAAGGACAACCTAACACCCAGCAAGCTCAACCTTCTGGGCAAGTAGGTCAATCCCAAACTCAACTAGGGCAACCTTCCGGCCAGGTGGCCCAATCTCCATCCTCTCAAGGAAATCTTTTTGGGCCTGCTCAACCGGGCATGCAAATGGTGATTGCTTCTCAAGCTCAACCCGGTTTCCAGCCCCAGGCTGGGCCCCAGACCCAAACTGGTCTTCAGATGCAAGGTGGGTTTCAATCTCAACCTTCTTATCAAGCGCAGCCTGGTCCCCAGGCTCAGTATGGAGCCCAACGACCGTATGGTTACCAGCAACCCCAGGGGCAAGCTCAGTTTGCCCCATACCAAAATTATCAACAAATGCAGGTCGCTCCTTATCACAATTACCAGCAATAGTATGCTGCTCCTGCAAGCCAAGTTGGTAATCAATGGGGTGCTGGGGGCAAATCCAGGGTCATTCGTCCGGTTATGGCTATAACCCCTATGGACAGAATCCCTACGGATAGAATCCCTATGGGCCAGGTTCGTCTGGACAAAATAAATGGGGGCAACCAGCAACTGGTTGGAACTCTAGTGCTACCTCTTATCCGCGGCCATAGATTTCCTTCAATCCTTAGTTACCCTTCTTGGCAACATTGGAACTTCCGGATGTGTCCAAATTGACTAATGATCCTATCCTTCATAATCCATTCTTGCCACCAATTCCAACCAAGATTCCTGGTGATTGTCCCAAATTCGATGGCAAAGCTAGAGAAGACCCTCAAGCCCACGTTATGACTTATCACCTTTGGTGTTCATCAAATTCGTGGCTTTACGATTCAATCCCGCTCCGCCTTTTCTAAAGGACTCTCACCGGCTCGGCTGCTAAGTGGTACATTGAGCTAACTCGCGGATCCTTTCAAGATTTCAACTCGTTGGCAATGGCATTTCTAACTCATTTTCAGTTGCCCATTCGGTATGAGATGGGAACACATCTCCTCACGTCTCTTAAACAGGACACGGCCACGCACATATCCAATCATATACATGAATGGAGACAGCGTCGTCGTTTGATCAAGTTCTGGATTCTTGATCAGCTCCTGACCGATTGGTTTACAACCTCTTTTGTCCCTGCGATTGCACGAGACATTGCTATGGGAGCTTGTGTAACTGAAGAGCAGGCTATTGCGCGTGCTCAGTACCTCGTCTTGGTTTATTCCCAGTCAGGTACCTTATATGATTATTTGCCTAACACCCCGAGACCCTGAACATCTAAAGCTCCACCAAAGCCATCTATTGACGGTGTTATTGGATCTGTAAATCTGTCTTCAAAGAAATCTTCCGCGAACCCTGGGAAGCAAAAACCGAATGCTTCAAACGAGAATACTTCTCAGGGTGTGTCTAATTATGGAAATACTTCCGAGTTTAACACTGTCTAGTCCACCATGGCGGATAAAGCCTCGAAAGGAAAGAAGAAGGGGAAAGAGAAAAATAAATCTGATCAACCCAAGCAGGACTCCCCTAAACCTCCACTCGAGGAAGGAGCCAAATGTAAACCCAAGTATCCTTGTCTTATCTGTGACGAGTATCACTATACCAAAGACTGCCCAAGGTGGTCCGAAGTTAGTCGTTTATTGAAAGGCACTCCTGGGACTCCTGCGGTGTTGAAAGAACCTTTCCCCTCACAACAAACGCAAATGGTGGCTGACCCATCCTCGTCTTCTTCTCCCTTTGGTTCCCAAGTGTTCATGGCTGGAACGATCCCCGTTCACATTACGACTCAAGCAAAGGAATATCCGTCACCTGCCGGGAAGGAGCTTGAGGTCCCCTCAAGTGCTCCTTCGTCCAGTTCTGGTCCGCTCCACATCGAGAGACCTAGCATTGAGATGCATATTCGACCCCCTCCTAAAGGTGTACTTTGGAGATCTTCTTACAACCCTAATGCTCGTGCTGCCCAGCACTACAACATCGTTGAGGACTTAGCTCAAGCCCCCTCAACTATGTCCGCTCTAGAAGTTCTTAAGAGCTTCCCCCCCTAGAGGAAGTCCTTGCTATCGGCCATCGGTGGCATCGACCCGGCCGACTCGGATTTGGTCACTTTTGATCTCAAGAGCCATGTACCGAGACTGCCTCACCAGATTGCCTTCCTTATCCAGGTCATCATCAATTCAAAAACGATCCATCGTACAGTTATTGATGAAGGCGCCTCAACTTGCATTATGTCTGTTGCTTGTTGGAAGGCTATTGGGTCTCCGACTTTGAGTCAATCTCCTACAACCTTGGAAGCTTTTGACGGGAGAGAGTCTTGCCCTTACGGTATCCTCCAACGCTTGCTGATTACTTTGGAACGGAAGACTGTTGAAGTGGAAGTTGAAGTTGTCAATGCTAATCTTACTTACAACCTCCTTTTGGGCTGGAGCTGGACATATGCCATGTGTGCTGTGGCTTCATCCCTCTTTAGTGTCATTCGTTTCCCTCATTAGGGGAAAATTGTCACGGTAGACCATCTCTCCTTCTTCGCTTCCTCTTCCGAAGGTAACGTGCCTTTTGTGGAGCATACCTCCATTCCCTTAGAGAGTGTGGGAGCTAGGCTCTTTAAAGATCCCGCCCTCATGGGTGTCTTTTCACTCCCACCTCCGAACCTCGCCTCTCTCGGTTTGATTTTTGCTCGTTCTAGTTCCCCATTGCACACTGTTGCTACCTTCGGCCCCTTTGCAAAAGGGGGCATTGATTATCTAGCTTGTAACCCTCGCTCGACCGGGGGGCATGGGCATATCATCGGTGTCGTTGATCATTTTACAAAACGGGCCGAGACGACGCCTACACTATCTAGGCCAGCCACACAACGATGCAATTGGGTGAGCCCCGAAATGGGCCTTAATTGAACAAGTATCATGCGTGCACTCTATTTTTTGTACATACGTGTGCTTTCAGCAAGTGTGTTGTGTGTGCATGTTTTCATGATTTTGTCTTGGTGTGTCGGCGTGATTGCCGCTTATTGTGTCCTTTTTTCTTCTTGGACAAATGTCTGGTTCGCCTTACATTCGTTTTGCTGATGGTGCCTCCCGTAGTACATGCAAGTTGTCCTCTGCGACATGGGTGATCTACGATCCTCATGGTGAGTTAGTAGACCTTCAAGGGGTTTGTCTAGGTTGTACCACGAATAATGTTGCTGAGTATAGTGCTGTGATTGAGTTACTAGCCGAGGCGATTCATCTCGGTATTCAAACATTGGTTGTGAACATGGACTCTCAGCTTGTCGTCCACTAGCTCAATGGGCATTATTCCGTCGGAGACCATCGGATTTTAAGGTTGTATTTACGTGTTAAGTTTTTAGAACGGGATTTTGATTTCATTACATATCAACATATTCCAAGATGATTTAATACGTTAACCAATGCATTAGCTAATTATGTATTGGACAGACATTTGCATAATATGTAATTTAAAACAGCATAAGAAGCATAAAACACAATAAACCATAAAGCATATGTATATATATATTATAATATATATATATTTATATATTATATATATTAATATTATATATTATGTATTCTTGTTTATTTATGCTATTATATATGTATATATTATTATAGATATAATATATATATGTATCGTCCAAATTTTTTGCACCGGGCACACCAAAAAATAATACATGTTTGTCTTGGTACATCTGGAGACAACATGTCTCTCAAAAAATATGCATGGAAATAAAGCCTAGATATCTAATCCCTATGATGCCCATGGTAGCATGTCACTGCCCGCACTAGGTGTCTCAAGAGTCGATGGATGCGATTGGGCACCCCCACCATGTGCCTCTGGTATGCTAACGGGACATCCGCTAGAGCGAGCATAATCCGGGATCCCTCGAGTGATACCCTCAAGGTTCTGGATGAGTTCTCCTCTATCATCACCCTCCTCCTGAGGATCTGCTGCAGCCTGGTTTCTCCTCACAATAGGAGACATGCCAGTTGGGCGCTCTGGGCCAACATCTGCATATGCATATAATTGTTATTAGAATAAGCATGTATTAACAAAAAAAAAATCATAAAACACAAAATCAAAAATAGGTCATACCTATCTCCTCATCTCAATCCTCTCCCTCTGGCAGTGGGAGATCAGGGTCGCCTGTGAAGTCTGTCCCTGCATATGGCCAATCCTTGACCACGATCAGTTGGCGGCAAAGCCACCCAAAAAACTCTGGCCTCCATGACATCTGCTGGCCTCCCCCTCCCCTCTAGGCATCAGTGCCGCCCAACGAGCCATCCTCGGCTCTCGAGGTACCGAATCAGGTACAAAGGCCCCTTGGCCTTGAAAGATTGGTACACGTTCCAAAATGAACGTCACCAGAATGGAACCATACCCAAACTGCTGCAGTTTGCCACGCTTACCTTTTGTAAGCTGCCTCTTCATGTTGGTCGTCACCGATGTCGCCCAGTTGAAGATGGTCGGATTCAGACATTCTGTAGCCAAAATAAGTTGGTTCTTTGTTGCTTCGCAGGGTGCCTATGCCCCCGCAACTCGTGTGATGGTGAACAATATTGCTCTAAGTATTAGGTCTGGAATAGTGGTGATATCTACTTTTGAGCTGCCAGATCCAATTTTTGCCCCTGGGCAAACTCGAGCCATCACCTCCTCCATCTTCTCACCGGATGGCCTGCTACCTATCAATAAGGGCACTGGCCCTCTGTGCGATAGTCTTGTGATGAAATAGACGTCAGATACGTCCAGTTCCAGTACTTGGTCTCGTATACGAAACACTTGATCATGTTCATCCCAAAGGTTGATTAAGTATCGTAAGAGCTCTAGCTGAGCTCGTAGATAGGATAGGAGGAAGCATTTCTTCAGCCCGCAATTTCTAAGGGCTTCCATACAGTCTTCATCTGCTATGGCCAATTCGTCTACTTTGTCATGCTCTCTTTCCTTCCATTGGAGCACCATTTTGCTTGTTTCCCTGCAACCACAAGGTCAAAACATTAATTAGATCTTTTGAAAACTTAAAAATGCATTGGAATTGCTTTAGAATTGTTAGATTTTGAAACAAGGGTGTGCTCGGCCGTTGGCGCGACTATTTCTAAAACAGTCAAACCCATGGGCGCGAGCCTTTGGAGAAAAAGAGCCCATTGGCGCGGGTCCGTGCCCGAAACCCGCGCTAATGGGCGCAACCCTATTTTTTAAAATTTCCCTCCATAGGGGTCGATAAAACAAGCTAAAGCAATTAAAAAATGGACAAAAATGGAGTAGGAGAGGAGGCCTCTTACCTGGAACTAGCGGCGCTCCAAATGGTCACATGGATTTTTCGCAATCGTCACCCAAAGATCGCACACCAAAAGCACTATTGCCACTCTCCAATGAGTTAAATGTGAAAAGTAATTCTTGTTTTTACCATTTTCACATGTTTATAGCTTTTTTAACCCTAAATAGGTTTTAAAAGTCTTTTTTATGAATATTTTAATATATATTTGTGTCGAAAATGGATTTTACACTTGTTTTTGTGCAGCGATAGGTTTTTGTGTGACTTAGGCAATGAAATGAGTTGTATTTTATACTTTTTCAGACTCGGTAAATACACAAAAAAGTCACTATGGAGTCATCTTTCTGCTCTTTTCTGACTCTCTAAACGTGAAAAGAACGTCAAGTTATTCCTCTCGACTCATTAAATGTAAACGAGAGGCAGTGGTCTTTAAACCCTTTTCTGACCGTGTAAAGATGAAAAGATCATCAGACCCTTGTCGTTTCAGGTTCATTAACGGTTACGAAGTGACGTGGTTTCGATTGCTTTTTTACTTTTTCAGGTCGAAATCACTAATCATGAAAAGTACTCCTCGATCGTAATGATCGGGCGGTTCTTTTGAGCATTGCTTTATACTTTTTTGCGCTTGAGAGACACAACTTTATGAAAGAGGACACCCCTGGAGTTTACTTTTCTGTCGTTTTTTCAAACTCTCTAAACATGAAAAGACGCCGAGTTCTTCCTTTGTCAGACTCGTTAAAACTTAATGACATCGGATTTCGTCAAAATGACGCCTCACAAGCATATGCTATCCCCATCACACTTGTCATAAAAAATAACCGGGGTACTCGCCAGAAATGGTGGGGAAAATGGAGCCAGAATTATTGTCGTGTCGGCAGTATGTCGCTCTTGAACATGGCACTTGTCTGCATTCGTGTCTGGGTGAGAACATCTCATCTCATTTTTCACATGCCTCTGTGGGTTTGGGTGATCCTGTTTGACCTCTCATCTGCTCGTTGCCCTGTCACCATGACCTTTGATCATTTGATGTCAAATACTGCCAAGTCCACTGTCGTGTCGCTGATATGTTCAAGACAAGTTGACCTCTACAGAATAATCAACCTCCCTCTGATAACTCACATAATCCTGATTCATGAAACATATTATCCTTCTCTATCTCGTGTCGATGATGTGGGAAATACTATGGCCCACCTTCGATCAAGGTCACTTCCTGTCGACTTCAACTCATTCTCCAGGAAGTTGACCTAGAGACTCCCTTCAGGTGTCTTGGAGCCTGCATGCCTCAATGGCAGTTTCTTCGTGTTTGAAGTGAGGTTTTCGTCATTGACCTCTGATCAAATGATTCTACGGGTGTTCGACACTGGCTCACCGATTTGCACGCCGTAGATTGTACCTATAGTACCTTGAGGGCCATTGTCATTATTGGTGGTACCTCTCGCGTATGTTAACAGTTTTCATCATTGACTGGTAATCAGACGATTTTCCTGCATGTTTGACTTCGACTCCCATATTTGCATGCTTGAACTTGTACTTTGTTCGGGTTGAAATGGAGCGCAAGAACCTGGATTTTGTCTGTTAGAATCCAGGTTGCGATTTTGTGGATTATTATGATCATTACATGACTCATTCACTGGATGGCTGCGACCATGCCTAAGTCCATTATCGATCCTTACTGGATGGCTGCGCCCATACCTTGGATCTAGAATTTTATGTACTCTACTATGGATGGTTGCGCCCATACCACATACATCATGTACTTGAGATGTCAGTTTTACTTCTTCACGTAGGTTCTCTGGCAGCAGTGTTTTCGGTTGGCCATGTTCTTGTAAAGAATTTCATCCCTCTCTCTCTCTCAGGCCTCATGCTTTAGGGGGCATCTATTGCACAACAATTTGTCACCGTCCCTATTACCTCTTCTCCTGCACCTTGGAGGACTCGTTCCGGGACCTGTGAGAAGTGACATGACCTGGAAACACTTGCATTGTATTCCCCTAGACATGAACTTCATATGCCCTGAAGACATCTTCTGCAAAATACCCATAAAAATATCCCTTTTTCCATTGGTGTGGTTTCACTGTGTAATACTTGCGCCAATGGGGGAAATCCTCCAAAGAGGGTGCGCCAGCTGGTGCTCTGTCTCAGAGTCGCACTTGCGCCAACCAAGTTGGGTAATTTTTTTAACAAAAAAACATCCGAAGGTTCTTCCTAACCCACTGATGAATTGAATCTATCTTGAGTTGGTTTAGATTGGCTTCAAATCTCCATAGGAGGGAAGTAGTTTGCCACCTTCTCATGGAAGCTTCTTAGTGATAAAGCGAACCCCATGAATATTGTGGATGATCCTAACTTCTCCTCCTCTATCTATAAAAGCTTGTCCTTTTGCCTTTGACAAGCTAGTTCTAGTTCCAAGTTCCAAAGTCCCAAAGTTTGAGAATTGCTAAGTTCATGCTGCAAGAAGCCTTCTTCATTCCAATAAGGCTAAATCTAAAGTAAGGAGATTCTTGTCCAAATAACCAAGGAGAGAGAGGCTTTCTCCCCATTCCCAACAAGATTTGTAAGACATGTGTTGCTGATCACCCAGCCAAAGGAGGATTTGACGACATAACTATGGTTGTATTCTTCTTTGTTTATCAATAATAGACGACTAACATTATGGTTCCACTCTTATTGTCTTTTGTAATGATGATTGAGTTATATCCTTTCTGACTGATATATAGTTGCATCTATTGGATTTTATGCTTGTGTTTGTGTCGTTCTTTGCATGTGCAGGTGTCCATTCACGGGGATCATGGGGATCGTGACCAACCAAAGCACAGGAATGGGAGCGTCGACTCTTCTACAAGTACTAGCGTTGGAATCCAGGTAGGCCCTCATCATCGGTCTTTGATTTGCAATTAGGAACCTGTGTGATAGCATTGTTTGATTGTTGCTAGACCCCATCTAGGCTAGTAGGGATCGCCTCTGTCTGCAGAGGGGATTTACCTCCACAACAAGGACCATTTCCTGGTCTTTAAGTACTATATAATAGGGGAGGGCATGTTCCCATAAAACTAGAGATAAATGGTGGAATGAGCATAGGAGCTGCACTATGGTGCTCTATTTGTTAGTTTATAGGACATCATGCTACTGCTGACTGTCATCTATTGTAGAAGTGTGTACAAACCCCTCAACACTTATTTTGCAATTCATGTAAGTCAGTAGGGCACGATGAACACCATTGTAGAAGTTATGAGTCGATGATGGATAGGACCCCTACCTGTAGATGCAGGCAGAGAACCGACCTCAGGATTAAGGCGCAGGAGCAGCATGTGGAGGATTCCAAGTCTGAGGATGAGGTAGAGGCGCAGGACTAGGTCGAGGGCGTGGGCAGGTCATCTGCTATAACTGTGGCGAAGCAAGGCACTTCGCTAGAGATTGTACAAATCCCAGGCATCCATCATGTAAGTATTGTCGACAGTTTGACCATGTCATAGAGGAGTGTCCCGTCCTTTTCGAAAATATCCAAGAGAAGAAGGCAAAGCCACAATAACCTATGCAGAACATTCAGATGATGAGGGTTGAACCCCGTGAAGATGATAAAAATGTCAATATTGTGCTTAGAAGTGGCATAACGACTGGTGTGGATAAAGGAAAGCAGCCAGAGGAATACAGATGGGTACACAAGGCTACTGAGAACGAAGTAAATTTTGATATCAATCAGGCTAAGGAGACCTTCATGGAGGCTAAAGAGAACTTTGTTGAGGCCTCTACCTCAGGAAGTCAGGAAAAAGAATCCAAGACTAGCATGACGCAAGAAGTAGAATCTTCAACGTTTTCTACTTTTCTGGAGACTTGCATGAAGCTATTGCATGATCAGAAAGCAGTAGAAGGGATGCAATATTTAATTGACAAGTGCACATATAAGGAAAATAATCTCACTGAACAACACACAGTCAGAAAGATTGCTAAGCCTAAAGAATGAACGAAGCTTGAGATGAGGCTAACCCCGCAAATAGGTGAATATGAGATGGATCAGGTAATATTGGATCTAGGATCGGATGTGAATGTCTTGCATAAGCAGACATGGGAAAGAATGGGGTGACCTATGCTACAATGATCTCCTATTCAATTGCGTATGGCAAATCAACAGAAAATTATTTCGATGGGACACTTATATGGTGTAACAGTGGACATTGAGGGAGCGAGCACGTTGGCTAAGTTCGAGGTCATTGAAATAGTGGATGGCAGTAATGCCTACCTTGCGCTACTAGGGATTAGCTAAGCTATTGATATGAACAAGTTAATCAACTTGAAGAAGTGGATGATGTCATTTGAAAGGAAGTCGCTCAGGGTTATAGTGCCAGTGGACCCTTGAGAGGGAGCGCAGTATACTGAACCTATTCACGACTATGTAGAAATTGATGATGACTTAGATCGGATATACAAGATAATAACATGAGATGAGGATTGGATCAATCCTATAGATGATGGACAAATTGCGTGGGACAAGGATAGCTCTTGCACCTCAGATTATGATGAAGAGCTTGAGCATTGGTAGAATATGCTGCATGAAGTATTTACGATCTGGTGCAACATGATGACCAAGTCACTAAGGCGTGTCTCAACTGAGGTAAGAAATCTTCCACACTATGATGGTTTGACTGATGTGTAATTTCTTTTAGATTAATTTGAAAGAGAAGTACCGGAAGAGCGGTTTCAGGCACTGGAATTGGCATTGCATGCTACGCCTTCCCGTTGGTGGTGTACGCACAAGGAGAGCTTTGTTGAATGGAGAGAATACAGAAGAATGATGAATTTAAGGTTTGGTTATGCTAATACTTGAATGAAATATAAATAAAGTGGAAAGGATGATCCATGTGATCATTTAGCATGATGGAATAGGGCCTAGGGAACAAAATCACAACCAGAGTGGGTGCACATATTCTGCCATATGTTAGATACAATCCCAACGAACTTATATTTGGAGATAGAGCTTTGCCATGGAACGATTGAATGGGTTGTTTTAAGGGAGGGTTTTCTATTAACGTTTAGCTTCAAGGATGGGTTTGAAAGCATTGATGAAGCGCTATAAGAAATTAAAGCAACTATATTTCGAATGCCGAAGGAACCATTCAAATGGACTCAGCCAGATTGGAGTACACAGTTGCGCCATGCACTGGAATGCTATAATATGAATGTTGAAGAAGAGGATGATCCATGGAATATTACTATTCCTGAAACTAAAGGACAATGCGAAGTGGAAGGACCAAAGGCAATGAACCCAGATATATCAGAACCTTTGAAAACTTGATAGGTAAACATCGGATCTGAAGAAGAACCTAAATTCGCGAAGATAGGAGATTAGTGGGATGAAGATATGGTTGATAAGGTAGTCGAGTTTCTGCGTGAGTAGGAGGACTTATTTCCAACAAATTTTTTAGATTTGAAAGGGATTGTCAGAGATTTAGGCGTTATGAATATTACATTGAAATCGGATGTGAAGCCTATTAAGGAACTACCTTATCAATTGAATCCAAAGTATAAGGCGAAGGTGCGCCTAGAATTGGATAAGATGCTGGAAGCTGGCATTATTGAGCCTTTAGAAGAATCCAATTGGGAAAGACCAATGGTAGTCTAAGAAAAGAAACAAAAGGGTGAAATCCACATATATGCGTAGATCTATGGAAGTTGAGTGACACTTGTGTGTATGATCCATTTCCGACATTGTTTACTAAAGAAGTATTATAAAATGTTTGGAGACAGGAAGGGTATTTGTTTAATGATGGATTTTCGGGTTATCATCAAATAAAGATCACGTCGGTGGATCAAAGCAAAACAACCTTCGTGACATAGTGGGGTTGCTTCCAATATAAAGTTATGGAATTTAGATTGAAGAACGTGCATGCAATCTTTTCCTTGGTAGTGATCATGGCGTTCAAGGAATTTATTCACAAGTTCCTGAAAGTATATTTCGATGACTGGACCGTGTTCGGGTTGGTGAAGCGACATGTTGCGAGTCTGTGCCTCATGCTCGATACCTATCGAAGGTATCCGATCACACTGAACTTAAAAAAGTGTATATTTTGTGTGCCTTTTGGGATTTTTCTCAGCCACATTGTATGTAAGTAGGGATTGATGGTGGACCCTGCCAATATCACCATTATTGTGAATTTAGAACCCCTTAGGAACATGAAACAGTTGCGCGTGACATTGGGACACACTGGGTATTAAAGGAAGTTTATCAAGGCATATGCCCAGATCACCTGGCCAATGGAGAAACTATTGAAGAAGGATGCAATATTTTGTTGAGATGAAGAATGTTAGTGGAGTTTGGATGTCTTGAAGGAAAAATTGGTGACAATGCCCATTTTGGTATTTTTAGACTAGAAGAAGGAATTTCATGTGCATGTTGATGCCTCGTGTATTGCAATGGGCACAGTATTAACACAATCAGGAAAGGGAGAGATTGATCATCTGATAGCTTTTGCAAGTATAAATTTATCCAAAGCAAAGAAACATTACTCCACTACAGGGTACGAAGGTCTAATGATGGTCTATACACTGCAGAAACTTAGACATTATTTATGGGGCAAACAATTCAAGATGTATACCGATCAATCCATGCTGAAGTACCTAGTAAATAAGCCCGTGTTGGGGATGAAGATATGTCGATGGTTATTGATGTTCCAAGAGTACGAATTTGAAGTGATTGTGAAGCCAGGTAGGTTGAATGCCGGACCAGATCATCTGTCAAGGATTGAAACAGGTGAGGAACCAAGTAGTTTGGAGGAAGGAATGTTGGACACACAACTCTTTGTGGTGCACATCATGGATGATCATTTTGCTGACATTATTTAATTTTTAATGACGGGAACAGCTTCGTAAGGTTATTCCACTCCAAAAAAGAAGGAGTTAGTAGATCGCGCTGCAGATTTTTCGGTAATTGTGGGTCATTTATATAACATGGGGTCAGACCTAATATTGCGAGGGTATGTTCCAGGGTTTGAACACACTAGTATCATAGCTAAAGCCCATGATGGAGTGGCAAGATGTCACTATGTAGGGAAAACGACCATGCAGAAGATTTTGCGCACTAGGTTATGGTGGCCAATGCTAGACAAGGATTATAAGGCATATTGTAAGGTGTGCGATGCTTGCCAAAGAATAGGGCACCCTTCGGGAAGGGATGAATTTCCTTTAAATCCCAAAGTTTCATTGCAGGTGTTTGAGAAATGGGCCATTGATTTATAGGTCCCATACAACCACCAGGAAAGAAGACATGGGCATGATATATCATTACTTCAACACAATATTTAATCATATGGGCAGAAGAACAGCCAGTGAAGGATTGTACAATGACCATAGCTGCGAAGTTTCTATTCGAGTGTGTCTTAACATGGTTTGGTTGTCCTAATATTTTGATGAGTGATAGGGGTATGCATTTCCTGAAAGAAACGATAAGTGCAATGTTGGAAGACTTTTAGGTATATCATCACAAGAGTATGCCATGTTGGCCACGGGATCCCCCAAGGAAAGTTTTGGGGCTTAAAACCCAGATTTTGGCTAAAATGTGTGAATCCAATGTAAAGACTCCGCATTTTTTGGGCACAGAGCACGAAGTTGTAAATGAGTCATAGGGTTGTATACCGTCAATTTTGTAATGTAATGTCAGATTTGGACCATGGGATTGTATAAATAGGACGAGGCTCTAAGTAATCAAAGAAAAAGAAGTGATCATGGAATAGAAGCATAGCAGAAGATCTAAGTGTAAAGTCAAGTCTTTGGGTTGTAGAGTAGGAGAAGGCTCTGCAACTGAGTGCACAGAGGCCTAGTAGTCCACAACTGAGTGAACAGACCCCTACAGTTGAGTGCGCAGGGCGAGTCGAGTCTGTAACTGTTGAAGCATTAATAAAGAGAATTTTTACATCAATTCTACGTATTTATTTCTTGCTTTTTGTATGAAACATATTGGGTATAAATTGCATTTTTGTTGTTTATATGGTGCACGAACATATATAATTGTGTAGATTAAGTAAATGTGAGTTAAAGTATCTGGTTACACGAAGTTGACTAACATCTATAAGAGGATAATTAAGATACATTGTGTAACTTGGGGATATAATGCAGATCGTTGCCATAGCAACGCGAAATCACCTCAGCCAACTGGTTAGGGCCGTGCAAAGGAAAATTATAACAGATCGCTAAGGTATCGCAGGTCAGAACAGTGCGTGAAGTGACCTGCACGAAGGTAGGCATAGTTGGACTAATTCGATCCCTCGGACATCTCAAGGGTATAGAAACTTGGTTCTAGCATCCCCATACTTCTTCGGGTGAGACTTTAGTCCGCGCACCGCGAGCTGATGCCGAAAGGGCTAGTAGTGAGGGATTTGTTTGGATAATTAAGTCTAAACCTGGGTTAGGACCCATCAAGCCAACATGCCCTATCACTCGCAAGCGAATGGAACCATGGAGGCTTTTAACAAGATTTTGCAAAATGCATTGACGAAGGTCTGTAATGCGTAGAGGGCTGATTGGGACATGTGCATCCCTGTTGTGTTATGGGCTTATAGGACGACCTGTAAGAAGTTAGTAGGCCAAAATTCATTCATTTTGGTCTATGGGATTGAAGCAATAATGTTGATGGAGTATATTGTTCCTAGTTTACAAATTACAATCCTAAACGAGATGACAGACCGCGAGACCTCGGAGGAATGACTCACGGAGTTGATGGAGTTAGAAGAAGACCACTTTCTTGTAGGATTTCATCATCAAGTGCAAAAGGAGCACGAGAAAGCATGACATGATAAGCATATGAAGATACGCACATTTAAGGTGGATGACTTAGTGTTGTTATATGATAGAAAGTTTAAAAAATTTCCAGGAAAGTTTCAAATGCATTGTTTGGGGTCATATATTATCAAGGAGAACACGGATGGTGGTGTAGTTCAACTCGTGAAAATGAATGGGGAATTATACCTTGGGAGAGTGAATGGAAGTAGGCTAAAGCTGTACACAGGGGATCCTACCCCTATACAATGACTATATGGCAACAAGACAGTCTTAGTAATCTAGGCAGCTGAAAGGGATTGTGGGACTATAAACTACACTACTCAACGAAGTGAATAAAGTAGAAAGAGCGTTGCGTGAAGAATGACATCAGTGCGCTAGGTGAAGCTGCGCTAGATGATTTGTGCCATGGAGGATGGTGCCATGTAGATGGGTCCAAAAGTAGCCGTTTAGGTTACTATTCATGATTTGATGGGTAGAAATCAGTTAAGAGGAGGGGGTAGGCATTATTTATGGTGAAAATGTTTGAATATTTTCTACCAAAGAGGCATTTATTATCAAAATTTGGGGGGAGTAGTCGGATTTGAATTCAAAAATTCCTATAAATCTCAAATGTTGGACCACCGAAGAACACTTTGGATTCTAAGACTTGTTTGGGTGATTTTTTGTCTGAAGTTAATGAGTCGTCAATTGTCAGAGGATTTCATGGCAAGGCCAACATTTGCTGCCTTACCTGCATGGAACTAGAAGGCCATTCTATAGCAAGTGACTGCCGCCAACCTCGCCGAAGTCCTAAGTTCAGAAGTTGTTGTGTTTGACGCACCCAGCCTTGAGAGTTCAAATATGGAAGCTACAACCCCTGTGCCTACTGCACCGAGGTCACCGAGGCTGAAGTAATTGGCCATAAAAGAGTAGCAACCAACTCCAAAAGAGAAGCAACCAACAACTGCGAAGAAGCAAAAGAAGCCGATGCTGGTGAGAATGTCACTAAGGAAGAATCCGGAGGTGCAACAAAAGGAGAAGAAAGACAAACAACCATAGCAAGTGGTAAATTTAGAAGAGGAGGAATACCAAGGTGTAGACGATGTAGATGTTGTAGAGGTCGAGCCTATCTCAAGGCTTCCTGAGTGTATCCCTCCACAGAAGAAAAGAACCAAAGTTACCAAGGATCCACATTATGGGAAATTTTCGATCTCAACACCCCTGTTGCTTGAATAGGTGGAATTTGAAGGTCCTACATTAGCGTGCATTCGATTACTAAAGATGGAGGATTGGGACCTCGTAGACCATGAGAGGTTACCACATTTGGCGACCAAAAAGTACATGACTAAAATACATTATGAGGATATTGGGGTTACGCATCTAGAACCCATGAAGTGGGTTAGAAGCATTGAGAAGCTCGGGTTGTTAAACATGCTTTGTGTACCTCATTATCATCACTCAACTATCAAGACGATATGTGTGCACTAGCTGCTTGTGATGGTACATGATGGGTGTCTATGGCTTGGGGAGCCCATCTTGATCACTAATATGTTAATTCACTAGATTACGAGGCTACCTTACAAAGGAGTGGACCCTGCCAAGGAGTTTGTCGGGAAGCCTAGAGAAAAAGACTTGGCAGATAAAATGAAGAAAGAGTATGGCCTTGGTAAAAAGTCGCGAAGATACTCTATCCACTTAATTCAAGACCAGGAAGTGTAGTTCACTGCCCAGATTCTTGCGGGAAAAATTATGAGGAAGTGCCTCGCGGACAAAGTTCTAGTGCCGGTAGTGTCACTTGTAGAACAATGCATGAAACATGTTCAATAAAATTGGGCAAAGTATCTATGCCAGGAGTTCCTCATGAGCTACCGAGAAGCTCAAGAGGAGAGAAAGCCATTTCATTATGCATGGCTTTTGTTATGTATTGTCTTATGCACTTGCAGATTGCCAGAGGATAGTCAGTTTCCCCTGTATAAGGAAGATTTACTGGAGGTAATGTAGTTCAACTTGCTGTGGTCAACAAAGGATTCGAAAAGGATCAAGGAGTCAAAAAATTTCTGGATTTTGGTAGAGATGGACCTTCATATGGTGACCAGTCAGTAGCCAAGGTTGTCCCCAACCTTGTTCACGCAGTTGAAGGCCTATGCAAAGTTCAAGGTCGATTTCCACAATGTGTCAAACAGAGCGTGGAAGGACCCAAAACATACATGGCACTAGTTGCCCCATCTAGTATCTGTGACAGACATACTTCATATTGTGGGATATTAGCTAGAAGAGTGGTGTGAACCCTTGGGGGGTGATGTAGGCACTAGTAATGGTGCAGAGAGCTCTGCTGCACAGAAACATAAGGAGGTCACTCAGAAGGCCATGAAAGCTCTCGTTGAGCATAAGAAAAAGGAAGTTGCTGCTAAGGCAGTTGTGGAGGAAGAGCGGGTAGAAAAGGAGCGCACTCCTAAAGAGAAGGTTGAAAAGGAACAACAAATACAGAACAAAGCGACAAATCAGCTTTGTAGCACACTAATGAGCAAGAGGTATCAGACCATGGAGGAGGCAGTAGTGAGGAGCAGAGAACTCCTTTCATCTTGAAGAGACGTGAGTAGGAGGATATAGGTGGACAATGGAAAAAACACAAGTCTGACAAGAAAACACACATCGAACCAACGGTGCTAACAGAAGGCGATCTCGACAAGATTGGTGACAAGGTGAGAGATACAACAACTGTGGTGTTGCAGCAGTTTGAGCAATAATATATGCAGATGCTGGGGAACATTCAAAAGGATCTGTGCAAGTTGTAGATGCAGGCTAATAGGATTCAAGTGGGCATCAGGTAAGCGAGCGAGGTGCAAGCCAACCTGACACAGGCCAGTGGAACAGTGGCAGAGCTGGAACAGAGTCTGGACTTAAGAGTCATACAATTTCCAGAGGGGTTTGTTCGTATAGAATCAGATGAGGATCACGTTGTGATCAATACAGTGGAGGACATGGGGCTAAAGTTGGTAGCGCTACCACTGAAAACCCTCCATGCGCTACATCAGAGGGTGTTAGATGAGTTGAGAATAAGAGAACAACATGCCCTCACCTTTGTCAGTGAGTTTAAGGTCAACAACAAACATCTATCCACAGAGAAAACTTAGGTGCTAAAGGAAAAGGAGGAGCTGCAGACATGGCATGAAAGCCTGGAGATAATGATCGAGCAGGCTTGCAAGTGAGTACCTAAATTTAACATACTAGAGGATGCAAAGGCCTCAGCTAAAGTAAGCAAATTAGTTGCTCCAGTATGTGCAACAAAGGAGGAAGTCGGCAAGATTACCTTTGATTTCTAGATGAAGATAGCGAGTTGCAGTTGAAGTTGCAGCCCACGATTCCGCTAGAGGTATGCGAGCAGTGCGTAGCAGCCATCAAGGAGAATATGAGCACCTTGGATGTCACTATAAATGACTGAACAATGATGTTCGATGCAACAATGGAATTAAGGACATGTATGCAGGAGGACCCAAACCTGCAGAAGCTAAACACTGGTGTACAAGAGACACATCAAAAGTATGATGAGTTCTAAGCAACTATGCACACTTCCACGCCAATGAAATGCTTCACGAAGTTACAAGAGGGGAAGTAGCTTGAAGCACATATGGAAGAATTGAAACAGAACGAGGCAATGTTAAAGATCACATTTCAACCATGGCTAGAGGAAGCTTTTCAGCTTACTTTGTCATTTGAAGAAAATCTAAAGGTGATACAACAGACATAGAGGAAAATGCACCTAGCAGTGGAGGGCCTAACGACAGAGAAATTGGTTGAATAGGTATAGCAGGCAGTGGTGCAGGGCACTACCGAAGTTGTAGTGTTTTAGGTTGAGTTGGTTGGTCTTCATAGCAAGATCGAAGCACCAGCTGAGAGACTCGAGGGTGATTCACGATCTTTGTGTTTGGGGCTTGTTGGGTTAGGGTCCCTAGGGTTATTTTTGGGGTTAATTTAACCCAATTTTTTTAAAATATTTTGTAAAATATGTAAAGTATCCAAGAAATGTGGATGCAGAGCACGCAGATAGATAGGAGTCAAAGGGGTCTTAGCCCCTTATTTGGGTCGGTTTTAAGATTCTCCCATGGTTCGTGAACCATGGTATTGTATGGAAGGAAGCTATAAATAATTGATTCATAGCAAGTCTTAAGATAACTTTCGATAGAGAATTGGGTACGCTGAATGGTTTTTGTTGTCTTGGGAAAGCGCTAAGGCAAGAAGGCTTTGCTTCCTGTACTTAGGTGAAGAAGGGAAGGCTCCTGTAGCTAAGTGTGCAGGAGAATTTGGTAGAGTCCGAAGTTGAGTACGTTGAGTAGAAGTTTCTGTAATCTAAACGAG
The DNA here is from genome assembly GCA_000404065.3 of Pinus taeda. Taxonomy (NCBI): domain Eukaryota; kingdom Viridiplantae; phylum Streptophyta; class Pinopsida; order Pinales; family Pinaceae; genus Pinus; species Pinus taeda. The sequence goes on from APFE030370780.1 coordinate 105,665, forward strand.
GAAGATCAATAAAGACAGATTTTGATGAATTACTGTGCATTTCTGTCGAAATTATTTATGTTATATTCTATCACTTAATAATATGGTCTTATGAAATAATGAATGAATGTTGCATGAAATCACTGCACCTATCTTAATGATGCATGATATGAGTATTTATCTACTTTTGCGAAGTTAAAATCTATTTTTGTTGTGTTTTCTGATGAATTGATATATCTATGCGAACTCAGATCTAGGTTTATTTATTGATGCATGAAAATAGATAAGTTGTCTATTCAAGGTCCGAAAAGACTGATCGTAGGCCTTCGCGAATATCTAGAATATGTTTTCATAGAGTTGCAATAGCGAGCCATAGGAAACTACCAATCTGCACAAAGGCATATTTGAGCTATAGGAGCTTGAGAACCATTTATCACATGTCCCTGGATGCCAAAACCTGGTTCTAGCATCCCCCAATATTGCTTCGGGTGAGACTGCAACTTGCACTACGCAGGTTGTTGCTGAAAGGGCCAGTAGTTGAGGGTTATGTTGGTTGGCATGAACAACTCTGAACTTGGGTCAGGCCCCCTTAAGCCAACATTAACCAAGTAACTTAACAAATGAAAAATAAGCGGAAATCATAAAGAAACCATGAGAACAAAGGCACACAAAGAATTTGATTACGTATTTCACATAATGTGGGCTATGTCTCTAGGCCCTGCTCAATGTGGGAAGGCCTTCTTTCATTAAATGGCAGTAAATAAATGAATTACAAGAAACTTTACAAAAATGACCCGTATACCTCCAATCAGATGATGACCAGAAAATGGAGACATCAACTAGATAAATGGATGACATGATTGTATTCTTGGTGTGAGAATGTGAAAAAATGACTATAAACTTGTCAAATTATGGCATTTCCACCTTTGGCCTTCTAAGGTAATCCTTTCAGCATCTAAATAGATCCCTCACCCATGGTTCCAACCCTCTTGGCTGCTCAAGATTCCACTGGTCTGCCCTCCACTGGTCTATCAAATGGGATTTGATGACGGTTTTTATAAAGTTGTTTGGCCAAAGTTACCAAACCACGATTCATGGCTCGTTGGTAACCGCTAATGGATTATGCAGGGGTGGGCTACATTCAAAACCCACCCTCCTGATAAAGTGGATTCCCTATTAAATGGAAATGACATAAAGGTTGAGACTCTTCTTCAGTAATGTCCTCAATACTCAAAAGACTAGGTGGAATATGTTCTCCGTTAGGATCGAAATATACAGGTTGTGGCTGAGATAAAGGCAAAGGAAGAGAAGAAGAAGTCCTTGGAGTAGTAAGTTCGATTATTAGAGGTTATTTAGGTTGTATAACATAAAGCTGTAAAGTATCTAAATCTGGAAATTCAAGTTTAATGACCTCAAGTTCTATCATTTCAAGGGATTCAGTTTTCATTGTGTCAGACTCACCAGGTTGTAAAGATGTAATTTTGGGTTTAGTACTTATGGGAAGCGATGATTATGGTTGATTGATTTCAAATGTGGTTCCATAAGGGGTAGCTTCTGAAGCATGAGGTTCAATATTTTGTGTTTTCTTATTCTTACGATGACCAGGTGTTTCCTCTAGAGGTAAAGGAGGCAATCTGTGTATTCTACAAGAATGACATAGTTGTTGGGGATGTTATTCCATGATGGATTAATAAATTTTAGAAACTAAAAGCACAAATAAAACAAAAGGGTAACTAGGTTAAAGGGTTTACCAAGTAACTGTGAACTGAAATATACCATTTCTAGTATGTGCAAGCAATCTCCTCGAATGCTGTTTTTTGTGTATCACATTAAATAAGGTGGATTACTTGGTTACCTATGGTAGGACAGCAACCTAAAGGGGAATTCAAAAATGTACCCGGAGGTACGTGGAAGCGCAGTCCATGGTAGTGCTATCTAATGTGTCATCTATGATAGGAAGAATTCGGATATAATTTTCATATGGGGAGTGCCATCTGATATACCCTAAGGTATGTGAAGAACGATCCAATATACCTATGTACATGGAATACCAAATACCTCCAGAATGTAACGCATACAAATAATGAAAACGTCTACATTTAATAATGCCAAAACATGTCTCTAGACTAGGCCTATATGTGTGAATAAATTTTTAAAGTTGATCTTCAATTAAGTTTCAATTTCAAGGCTCACGTTACAAATTCATGTGAATTTCCTATGATGCAAATAGCATGATGAAAAAATATCTTTCCTTTCGATGAAGATCTGTCTACGGGAAGGAAGAAACAAATAATAATGCAAAAAACAAGAGATTCCTAAGTAGATCTTTAAATTTACTAGTCCAATGCAATTTGAAAAACCCTATATGAAATACAAAAATGGAGATTTTTCTTTTCTATTCTTTTTTATTTTCAAATGCAATAAAAATGAAAAATGAAGCTTGATTATTAACTAAAAGAACTCACACCGACTACAACTATAATATGAAAATTATTTTTATTCAATCAACAACCAAATCAAGTTTTCACAAAGTCCAATTGACAAGAAGAAAGAAAAATCAAACAAAATCTCATCAAAAGGAAAACAAACTCAAATGTAAACACACTGATGGCTTTACAAAGTCAATGCCTAGTTCAAAGACTCAGAAAAATTCACTAGCTCAGAGCAATGCATAAAAATGTAATTTTTGCATCCTATAGGAACCATCATAGTCTATACACAATAACCAATGTGATGCATCATACTTAAGGAGAAACATAAGTGCACTGGGTCACTATGTCTTAGACTCGAAAATGCATTGGGGATAATTTTGTTCAAAAAGTGAAACAAAAATCCCTACCAAACATAGAATTATATTTTCCCAAGACTAATTACTTTGTAAATAAGTCAATTTATGTCAGATTGAAAGGTCTAAAATGACTAGGCAAAGAAAACCACTATAGGAACATCTCGTTCCCTAGTGGAGTCACCAAGTTGTTTGATAGAAAATTCTCTCTTGCAGGCAAAAGTGAATTCCCTAGATCTAGTGGCTTGATCTAGATACAACAAAGACAAAGATTGTTGTCTTCCTTAGAGAAATTAGAAAATTGAGGAAAATCCTAGCTAGAGTCCAATGCAAGTCATCCTCTTCTCCCTACTTGTGAAATTTAGTTCCAGCTCCAATTGCTATAAATGGAACATGCAAAATAACTATAACAAGCATGAGAACTACAAGATACTAATATCATATACTAATATCTCTAATCAATGAGGCAACAAGGCATTGAAATGCATATGCATCAAATAGACATAATTATAGAAAAACAAAGCATTTTGTATTAATGAAATGTTGGAGAAGTTTACAACCCTTTTACAGATCTTGACCATGTAGATATCTCCCACCAAACTTATGCTTCCTTAGCCACAAATCAAGCCTTCAATCACAACTCAAGGATGGTAGTGGATCCTTAAGTAAAAACCAACAACATCAAAGAATAACTAAGAGTCTCTAAAATCCAACCCCAAACTTTATGAGAGGAAATGAATTTAATGGGTAAATAGGGTAGTTTGGGTTTTACTAATCAAGTGCTCAAAATTATGCTAAAAAATCAAAGTTGTCATAATGGTGTGGAACTTGAATGACCACATAATGCTCGTCATCTTGAATCTGGCACAACTTGTTTCGTCCAAAACCGAATCTGTATGTGAAAGTTATGTTGTGCTGGTCGTTTTCCCAAATAGGAAAATTTGGTGTAGGAGCTGACAGGGATGCTGACTGTGCATCCATACAACACAGTCAGCAAAAGTAATATTCCTTGGAATATTCAATGGAATATCCTTAGAATATTATTTGTAGGTGGCATCATCATATTGTGACAAGTGGCAGAATTTTATTGGTTTAATGGTTTATAGGTGGACCAATAGGGAGGTGACACGTAGCTAAACCTGGGACTGCGATGTGTCCTCCCCAGGGTCAAATAAAATTTTGTTGGGCAAAAGTCAAGCTCAAATTCATGACCTTTCTTAGAACAACGCAAAACCTTACCACTCCTCCTGCATGATGGTTCTTAACCTGTATGGGAGGTGGGTTCGTTTTATTATTTGTTAACCACCAGGTTGGGGGCGGGCAAACTTAACCACCCCCCATATGAAGACACATAACACCTACCCGTAGCAACAAATTCTATTGCCATGGTAACCACCACCACGATCGCTGGACAAGCGACATGTGACCACCATAACCGCACGACCAACAGTTACATTATATGTGACCCCCTAGAGGACCGCCATCGCCTAACCACCGCATGTGACCAGGGACACTTGGCATTTTTTATGACCATGTGGGGGTTATAGGAATTTTTAATGGTCCTACAATTTCGCTTGCTGCTCGATGAAACTTATGCCCAGTGAGCGCTTTTTGGGGCGAAATTGTAGGAATGGTGCCATTTTTTGAGCAATTTTTGGAGCGAATAGTGGCCTAACTAGGAGAGTTCATAGCTTTTCTAGTTTTTGATGAAATTGAATGCAAAAAGAGGATAGGTATCCATTTTGTACATTATGGACTCATTGGAGCAAGTTTCAGAATAATTTGAACATTTTAAACACATATTTTTACACTTTTGAGCATAATAGAGAGGCCCAAGCCATTGGAAGCTGGACCAAGGAGACGTAGCCTAGGAGGGGTGAACTCCTTCATCATGTTCCTATTGTGATGTGTTTTTGGTTATGTTCTATACATGTTTATGCTGTTTTTCAGTCTCTTATTTAAGTTAAAATTTCTCATAAAATTAACATGAAAACTTATTTTTCACTTGCAAAAGTCATGAATCCTTAAGCACATTGATAACATTTTGTTTCTAATCTGAGGAGGATCTTAGCACAACAATCTGATATTCTAAATCAAATCATTTTGGTATCAGAGCACTAGGTTTTCTTTGTGAAAGAAGGATTTAACTATTTTCAATTTTATGTCATTCTTACAATGTTAAAACTCAAAAGAGGAGAAGGGAAGCTGGTTGGAAGCCCTAAAGTTGGGTCAAGGGGAAGGAGAGAAAGGTTGGTACAATCTCCAACACCAACTTAGCCTCAAGTTGCAGTTGAGACTCTAGAGATAATGTCTCATGAAGGAGAACCTACAAACATGACAGAAGATGAGAAGACCTTCAGAAAGGCTTTCCTTGATATTAAAGAGATGGTGAAGGTCCTCTATGAAGAGAGGAATACCAGACTACAAGGGGAAAGTTCCAAACCTCCTAACGGAGAAGGTTCTTTAGGAGGAGGTAATGGAAATGGAGACAAACCTCCACCCTCTCCACCATCTTCTTCATCTTCTTCTTCACAAGCATCTTCACCATCTTCCACTAACACAACCCTTATTCATACTCATCATCATACTTCAAAAGGAACTGGTAAATCACCTTTTTCAAAACTTGATGTTAAATTTGAGCTGCCCACGTATAATTGTGAAGTGAATGTAGAGAAGCTTGATAATTGGATTTTTCAGTTGGATGTCTATTGTATAATTCAAAACCTTAAAGAGGATGGCATAAAGATTCAGTTAGCTTCCTTGAGAATGGAGGGTGTAGCACTAGTATGGTGGGAATCAAAGACCCAAGAGGAGATAAGAAAACACGGTAAGATATCAATTTCTTGGAATGATTTCATTGCTACAATCAAAATACAATTCTACCCTCTAGCTTATATACAGAAAGCCATCATGAATTGGTAGAACTTTAGACAGCTTAAAGTTCAAAATGTGTAAGATTACACCCAAGAATTCAGAAAAGGGTCTTTAGTGTTAGGTGTAGATTTGCAATCATAGGACACATTGTTGAAGTACATAGGGGTTTTATAGAGTTACCTTAGGCATACTATCTTAATTTTTAATCCCAATAACCTATATGATGTGTGTGTGCAAGCCACTTATATTGAAGTAAGCAGGAAAAACACTCCAAAAGAAGGTTGTAAAAATCCATTTAAGGGTAAAGAGAAAGAAAAGGGTTTCAAGGGAAAGAAAAATGCATCCATTAAAAAGGAAGGAGAGAAAACAATATGTAAACACTTTTCTAGGTGAAGTTCATTGTTGGAAGCTTCATCCTAAAATGAAACCAAAAAAATTCAACAACAAAGTAAAAGAAAAGACAAATGTCGTCATTCAATAGGATTTGGGATCCGATTCAGGTGATGAAACTAAAATTATAGACATGGGTATAAAAGGAAATGAATCCATTGCTAGCACTAGTTCTTCAAATTCACAAAATGAAACTCCAAATGAAAAGAGGAGATTAGAACTTTTTCACATAAGGGTGATCTCAAAACATACAAAATCGACACACTCTTTGATAGTGGGTCTCAAGCCAACTTGATATCTGATGACTTAGTCAAACAAATTAATCTTGAACCATTTTACATCCCAAGCCATATCCATTGGGTTGGATATGCAAGGACTCAAACTTACAGGTTACAAGAAAATGTATTCTTTGGTTTGCAATCACAACAAACTTCATTGATGAAGTTGAATTAAATGTTGTACCACTTGATATATCAATATTTTTTGGGGTAGTCCTTACCTTTATGATAGAAAAGAAATCTTCTAAAGTCATGAAAAAAAGTACCACTTGTTTAATGATGGTGTGGAGTATATTGTGAAAGCTAATCTCAAGAAACAAAATATTTCATTAGTTAATGCAGGGAAAATGAAAAGGATAGTGAATTCAAGCAAGAATTTAGTGCTTCTTATGATGAAACCCAATGTTGATATTGGTTATGAAGTGTTTGCAGGTTGTAATTCAAAATTGAAAACTTATTTGGTTGATGTAGTTAACCATGATGATGAGATGTTTCAGAAAGCAAAAGGATTTCCTTCCAAGAGGAGAATCCAACATGAAATACAATCGCAACAAAAGTGTCTTCTTCCTAGCATTGACATGCACAGGATGTTACAAAGGGAAAACGTGGAAATAACAAAACAAATCCAAGGATTTTTTAACAAAAGGATCATCCTATCTTCTCCTTTACCATGTGGGGCACCTCTTGTTTTGGTGCCCAAGAAGAATGGTAAGCATTTCATTGAATGGGATTCAAGAAATCATTTTCATCAAAGTAGAGTTGTTGAAGGAGAAATATGGAAAACAACATTCAAAACTAAGCAAGGTTTGTTTGAATGTTTTGTTATCTTTTTTTGGTATTTTCCATGATACTATTACTTTCATGCATATGAAGAAAGATTTTTTGAAGCCATTTCTAGACATGATAGTCTACTTGGATGACATTTTCATTTTCAGAAAATTTCATTATGAACATGTCATGTGTGATAAAAAAATACTTGATTACGTATGTCAAGAACATTTGTTATTGAATATGTCAAAATATATGTTGGGTAAAAATTCTTTGATGAACTTGGGCCATAAGATTGGAGAAGATGACTTGAATTTAGACATCTCCAAGCTTGATGCCATTATGGATTGGCAATTCTCAAGATATTCATTTGGATAAGAGGTTTTTTGGGAGCAGCCAAATGGTGGAGGAAATATTTTGCTAATTTTTCTTCTATTGTAGCTCATTTGAATTCTTTGACAGTTGTGCAAAAGGTCTTCCAGTGGGGAGGTGAACAACAACAGGCATTTGATGCTTTGAAACAAAAGACTAGTTCAGGATTTATACTTGTTGTTCTAAACTTGAAAAAGAAATTTGAGTTTCAGGTTGGTGTATGTGACTATGCCATGGGCACAACCTTTATGCAATGTGGTAAGCCCATTTCTTTTCATTCAAAAATTTTCAATGGTGTAGTGTTTAAGTTGCAGTGACAAAGAAACTTTCATTGGATGGGTTTTCTTCTACTATTCCACTTAGTCAAAAGGTATAAGAAAGGTATAAGAAACAAGTTTGTTGATGTGCTTTCTAGGCCTATAGTTTGTATAACTACTTTCTTTAAGCACCATTTTGTTTTACATGAAAGCTATGTTAAGAAAAATATATACTTTCAAGATGTACATTCAAGCTTGATTCAAAGAAATCAAGTGGAGGAATTTGTTTACCATTTGCATCATAATGATTTGTATCATCTTGGTAAGAAGGATGTTGCTACTGATAGTAACATGGACAAAGCCAAAGAGTTCATTGAACGACTCCAAATGGTACATGAAATAGTGCTAGATCAGCTTGAAAAGGGAAAAGGCAAGAAGAAAAGAAAGGCACGACAAGCATCATGTAGATAACAAGTTGCAAGTTAGTGATAAATGGATTGAGATTAGAAAGGTGAGGGAACTATACCCTCACTTGCTGGACAATTGAAAGTGATCTTTTGGGGTCCAAAAGGCTTCCAGTGTGGAGGAGTGATTAGGTGCTCAAAATTATGCTCAAAAATCAAAGTTGTTAGAATGGTATGGAACCTGAATGACCGCGTAGTTCTCATCATCATGAATCTAGTGCAACTCATTTCATCCAAAATGGAATCCGTATGTGAAAGTTATGTTGTTCTGATCATTTTCCCAAACAAGCAAATTTGGTGCAAGAGCTGGTAGGAATGTTGATTGGGCATCCGTACAGCCCAATTATAAAAATAATGTTCCTTGAATATTCCATAGAATATCCTTAGAATATTCCTTGCAAGTGGCATCATCATACTGTGAAAAGTGGCATAATTTCATTGGTTTAATGGTTTATAGGTAGACCAATAGGGATATGACACGTGGCTAAGCCTGGGGTAGCCACGTGTCCTCCTTGGGGTCAATCAAAATTTTGTTGGGTAGAGGTCGAGATCAAACCCACGGCCTCACTCGAAATAGTGCCAAGCTTTACCACTCCTCCTGCAGGATGGTTTTTAACATGTATGGGAAACGATTTTGTTTTATTATTTGTTAATTGCTAGGTTGGGGGGCGAGCAAACTTAACCACCCCCCATACGAACACAAATACCACCTACCCAAAACAACAAATTCTACCACCATGGTAATTGCCACCATGACTGTTGGACAAGTGGCATGTCACAACCATAATCGTGCGACCAACAGTTACATTATATGTGACCCCCCAGAGGATCGCCATCACCTAACCACCACATGTGACCAGGGTCATTTGGAAGTTTTTATGACCACGTGGGGGTTATAGGAATTTTTAATGGTGTTACAATTCTTCCTACTGCACGACAAAATTTTCGCCCAGTTAGCGCTTTTTGGGACAAAATTGTACGAATGGTGCCGAATTTTTAGCAATTTGTGGAGCGAATAGTGGCCTGACAAGGAGAGGTCATAAATTCTCAATTTTTATAAAAAATTGGATGAGAAAAGAAGCTAGGTAGCCATTTTTCGACATTCTGGATTCATTGGAGTAGGTTTCATAAGCATTTGAGCATTGTAAACACATATTTTTACACTTTTGAGCATAATAGAGAGGCCCAAGCCATTGGAAGCTAGACCAAGGAGACTTAGCTGAGGAGGAGTGAACTCCATCATGTCCCTATTGTGATGTGTTTTTGGTGATGTCCTGTACATGTTTAAGCTATTGTTCGGTCTCTTATTTATGTTAAAATTTCTCATAAAATTAACATAAAAACTCATTTTTCACTTGCAAAATTCATGAATCCTTAAGCACAATGAAAGAAATTTGTTTCTAATCTGAGGAGGATCTTAGCACAACAATGTAATATGCTAAATAAAATCATTTACCAATCTAGGACTTAGATCCATATATAAAGGAGGATAAGCTCTAAGGATAAGAGATAAGACCTCTAGGATAGGAATTCAAGATCTTAGTCAATATTAAATGGTTAAAACCAACTTAGAAGCTTTTGGAAAGAGAAGCTTCGTAATTATTTTTTAGTTTTCCTAAAATTCTAGAACCATTATGCCTATAGAAAAGGCAACATGCAATGGTCAGTGCAGTTTCTTAGTTATGAAACATGCAATAGTGTAGGTTGCATAGAACACAGGGTGCAATGGGTCCAAAAATGAGTTTTTAAGCTCTTAAACCCAAAATTCTTGGAATTTTTGGAGACATAATGCTTGAGGCTTTGCAAAGGGATGATTTCAAGGTGTCAAAGATGTTGATTGATCTAGTTTCCAAACCATTTAAGCATATGTGACCGTTATCGATCAATCTAGCAGGGGTACTAGGAGGGGATCCTATAGAGCGACTACTAGGTCAAGGGGAAACAATGGAGCAATTTCGCTTCATGCCCTAGGAGTCCTTCTAGAGTTAGGTCTAGAATTGGAAGAGATGAAGAAAAGAAAGGTAATTTTGACCACGAAAGGGATGCAAGGATTAGTGCCTTGCTTCTTTGTCTAATGGAGTCATGATACACCTAGACTGAGAATTTTAATGAGCAAAGGAGCCCTAGTTGACATTTGCTAGCCTTTCCAAGTTCAACAACAATGTTATAGGGTTTTATACTTCGAATTTGCAAAGGAGATGAAGTTTCAAGTTCTTAAACCTATTAGGTGCCTCTAAGAACATTCACCGACTCCCTCAAAGGGAAACATGTGAATTAAACCACTTATTCAATGTTTCAAAGAAGAAATTCACATTATTTAGCCCATACAAGAATAATGATAACAATACCATGCATTAGACAAGTAAGGTAACAAGAATAGAATTAAAATTCACTTACATGAGAGAGAGAGAGAGAATATGTCCATTCATAAAATTTGCATTAGAAAGAAGCTCCAAAGACAATAGTGAAAATACAAACATCGTAGTGCAAATAAAAACTCCAAAAATTTCATCCCAGAAACAAGTACAAAAATATCTCAAGAGATACTAATCTAATCCAAGTGATAACGACAAGAATGAATGAGCCTCTCATCTATTTATATCCTTACTAAATAGTTCAATTTGCCTAATTAGGCCCAATTAAGCCCCAATAATAAAATAATGTGCAATAATAGCACCCCTTGGTCACTAGCCCACCAAGATAACTCCATAATACAAAAATAAGCCTCTCAAGAGGTTAATATTTAAACATGATGAGTTGTTTGGCCATTGAGAAGGCCTAATCGAGTCCAAGGTGTACCATGATGAGATAATGGGTTCCAAAGATGATGGTAAATGGAGTGGTCCCTTAATATCCAAGAAAGTCATATGTGATGTCGCCAAGTGGGTGTGGGGGCACAATAACATCCTCATGGGTCTCCAAGTGGATCAATAATGTTTGTAAACCATATGTATGTGCTAGAATAATTAAATAAGCCCTCCCTTTGTCTCCCATGGTGAGACACATCCTCATCTAGGCCTTAGAAAATCGGGCAAGTGTATGGTACAACTGTGAAATTGGTTAGGCGTGGTGGTTGAGGTGCATCATCCTCATCCAAAAAGGTGGAATATGAGCAATTAATGAATGGTATTGGGGGATCCATGAAGTTCTCTCTGCTATGGTGGAGGCCCATGGCTCTCAACACTCACCCTACAAGTTCCAATGTGATCCTCTGGGAGGCTTGGTCTACTTGGACCTCGTACAGGGAGACCAAACCCCAAATGGACACCCATCTACAATCCTTCATAAGATCCAATGTGTCTCATTTCCCTCCATTACAACACATCATTATAGTAATCAAGTAAAAGAGCTTACAAATGATGGAATGAAATGGACATTTCATGGTGTCATGCCCTTCCATAGTGGGATTTAGCATGTACAGGTGTCTTCAAGCTCAATAAGGGGTTAACCAAGGACCCTATTAGGTGGTTTCAACCTTTAAATTGGGTGACATGTCCATGGTACATCCATAAAGTGGTAGGTGGCATGTGATATAATGATGGAATGTAGTGGGGATTAGGGGAAGGCTCCATAGGATACAACAATAGATACCTCTTTTAAAGTGGGGAAGTTCATTGCCCACTAAGGGTTGGGAAAATCATGGGTTCCTTAGTGTGGAGGGGGTTCATTTAGGGCTCATAGGAACCAAGGAAATGGCCATGGATAAGGGGTAGAGCTCATGCTTATATTTTTCCCACGTGCGAAATTTGTATGTCCTGGCCATCTTTTGCATTTTGTGGTATATTTACCATTGTAAGTGGCTGAATTATTCTTTTTCTTTTCTTTTTAGATGCATCAATCTCTGGGGCATCGTTTCAAGCCTGACCCAAGGTGTGGGCAAGGGGAGGGGGAGGCCATCCCTTTGTGGACCGAGTGGAAAAATGTGGACCCAGATGGGAAAAGTGATAAATGGGGTTGAAATGAGCATAGAGGTGTGATATATGGTATTGGGAAGCAGTACCATGCAACTGAAATTGGGATTTCCCATGTAGTGGAAACCCTAAAGCTAATAACTTGTAAAGGAGATCCTATAGGAATAGGATATAAGACTGCGGACCAAATCAGGCAAAGGAGGCAAGAGTATAGACCTAGCCCATTATTTTTGCCAAATGCCCCCACCAATCTGTACCTGAAAGTGTCCATGACAAGTAAATAAAATTACTCAACTACACCAATGAAAAATCATAAGTTTTGGGTCGGGAGGCCCACCTTCAAACATATGATCATAATATATGGGTGAGGGACCACATACCTAGCTCAAGTGGTAGAGATAGTGGTACATCAAGCTAGCTAGTGGCTACAAGGGGTTGTTGGTTTATGGCTGAGGACCATCTAAGAGAAAAATTTCTCCTATGGATACTACCCACAAGTGGTGGGTAACATCTGGCTCCAACTGAGACATGAGCTCTCAGAAGAGTGCATGAACGTACTTGAACATGAGGTCATGAGAACACCAACAATCTCTTGGGACTAGATACCTATTACTTGCACATATCAAAGACCAACAACATGAGGCATCATGTTTTTGTGGTGTTTTATCATCTCTCATGCTTAGTATTAGGCCATAAAATCAACAAGAAAATACAATTATTCTAAATTCAATTTTAATCTAAATGTAGCTAGTATATCATGATAATATCGTATGATGTTTTTTATAATGAGAAAATGAGCATGAAATTCATCGTACCCTAACATGAATATGATAGAATGTCAAGTTTCCTCAGGGTAGTACTCTTCAAAGAGCTTCCTATTCACATGAAGGGGAACAAACTCCCCGTCAAGAGTTTCTAAATGGTAATAATTTACACCAACAATGTCAACTATCCTAAAAGGGCCAATCCACAGGTTATCCCACTTTTTAGGCATGCCAGGGTTTTCCCTTCTTTTATCCCATAAAATCACCAGGTCTTTAAAGTAGATATCATTTTATCATGCATGTGACTAAGTTGATTAAAATATTTTCTTCTATTTTCAACAGTCTCAACAGGTTCATCAATACAAGCTTGAATAACGTCTTGTTGGTTATGGAAAACTTTCAGGGATTGATCTAGGGGATAACAAAATGCTAAAAAATCAAGTGCTCAAAATTGCTTGAAACCAATGCCAAATTGTAGATCTTGTCATTTTGATTCCAACGAGGTTTGAATCCCCTTGATCTGACACACTATGTGAAATTTCTCATGTTATGAAGTTTTTGGCAAATAGCTAAAACGCCAAATTGCAGGGTTGACTAGGTTGCTAATTGGACATGATGTATAGTGACGCGACATTGATGTTAGTAGGTTGACAGGGAAAGTATAGTGTTCAGACAGGCCAATATTGTGCTATCATGTGGCAGTTCATACATGTATATGCGACAAAATTTTATTGGTTGTTTGGTTTTGGTTTTTCCAATTAGGAGGCGCCATGTGGCCCAATATGAAGGCACTATGTGGCCCTCGGGGCCTGTGCAAAACTATGGTTTAGAGGTTAACCGACCCAATGAGGTTTGGCCCCAATAACTCTAACAATACAATGCAATGACTTAGTAATATACCTTGCATATATGGCATACCAATTATATTTCAATAGAAGTGGTTGGTGCATTTGGCGAGTGGTCGGGCCAGCCAGGCAAGCCCTAACCTCGAGTCACATGTAATATCATACGTCCATGAAAAAAGTGAAGTGGTTTGGGGTGGGGACGTGGCCCTAGCCCTGATCCATATGGAGATAATGTGACCCTAACACATACCAGAGGAAGAGGGGGCAGGTGGTTAGCTTGGCCCCTAGTTCCAAGATAAATGGCTACTACTGGCCCACTCTCCACCAAGATGCAAGAAGAAACACTATTCGATGTGATAAGTCCCAAATAATGGGGAAATCTACTCCCAAGGATGAAATTCCTTTGAAAACTTAGGTGACTCTTGAGCCATTTGACAAATGCGGCATGGATTTCATTAGGCCCATTGATCCACCATCAGGGCATAAAAAGTACCTAATTGTATGCACTGGTTATTTGAAAAAGTGGGTTGGGACCAAGGTTATCAAGGTAGCAACAAAACTTAAATTGGTTGAGTTCTTGAGGGAGAATATATTCTACAAGTTTGGGTACCCTAGAGAACTAGTCGCGGATCAAGGAGCTCAATTCATATCACACCTGATTGAGAATTTGTTGAGACAACATAAGCTCAAACACAGGAAGTCAAATGCTTATCATCCTCATCCCAATGGACAAGTAGAGGTTGCTGGCAGAGCATTGGAAGGCATCCTCACCAACGTTGTGAGTAGTAGTAGGAAAGATTGGGCTGAAAGACTAGTGGAGGACACTTGGGCCTATAATACAACATGGAAGACAACCATTGGCTTCATCCCTTATGACTTGTTCTATGGACATAAGTCTCTGTTCTCCATTGATTTTGAGTACAACACTTTGAGAATGGAAAAACAATTTGATATGGATGTTACAAAGGCACAATAGGAGAGGTTGCTCCAGCTCAATGGTTTGGATAAATTCAGGATGCAGGCCCTCCAACACACTGAATTTGTTAAAGTACAGAGAAAGGTTTAGAATGATAAAAACATCAAGGATAAGGTTTTTAAAGAAGGTGATTGGGATCTTCTATATGACTCTAGATTCAAGGATTTCAAAGGAAAATTGATGACCAAGTGGCTGGGCCCATATCTAATAGAAAAGTGCCATGGAAATGGGGCTGTGAAAATTAGGACCATTGATGAAGAAGGTATCTCCTTGCTTGTCAATGGATACATATTGAAAGCCTATAAAAGACCTATATCAAGGGAAAAGTTCATTAGTACCATCAGTAAGGAATTGAATGTGATTAGAAGTGTCTCAACTTCTAGCTCACCAAATTCTTGAAGACTATTTTTATTTTTGAAAAAAAAGGAAAAGAAAAAAGAAAAAACAATAAGGGACCTAGGTGAAAACCTGTATGAGGAACCTGAGGTAAACTTTTGGGTTGAAAACCTCCTTGAGGCATCCCAGGAGTGAAAAAAATGGAAAATAAAAAGATCCTTGGGTGAAAACCTCCCTTGAGACTTCTAGGGTAGGAAAACAGGTTTAAAACCTCCCTTGAGGTGACCTGCATGTGTTTCAAAAAAAAAGAGAGAAAAAGAAAAACAAAGTGCCATGGCAGGGACCTCAAACCTGCCCACTAATAAAATTCTATGATTTTTATAGGTTTTTAAAGACATCAAAGGACTCAAAGTTCAAGGGACAACAAGCCAAGCATCACACGAATTATTCCTCCCTTCACTTCACATCTTCCATGGCTACCATGTCTTCAGCATCCATCCTCAATTCCACGCATCAAAAACCAATTTTTATGCATCTTTCTATCTTCTATAGGGTTTCCTGTAGTTACTATAGGAAGATCCTGTAGTACTAAAATATGTCCTGAAACACTACAGGAAGAGTCAAAGGTGATATCTTTGAGATTTCCATTTGCTTGCAATGACTCAAGGTAATTGGAGTAAGTAGGATAAAGTGCCTTGAGAAAAGTGATAAGAGGAATATCCAATTCAGCCTTAGTGGATTTGATATCATGCATTATAGACTTTACTTCAAATGCAAGAGCAAGAGGATCATTATTTTGCAGTTCAAGAGTGAAGAGTTTAATCATGAGTTGAACAACTTCAAGTGTAGAATGTGAGTCATAGAGTTCTTTTAGCTTTTGTAAGGCTTCAAAGGCAGTTGAATATGACGAAATATGGCAACTCACCTCTCCATTTATAGATGCTGCGATTAATGCATAAGCTTTGTTTTTCTTGTTTTCCCAAATGACTAGCTCTTTATCTGAGGTAGGCTTTACTGGTTCATTGTCTCCATCTCCAATACACACTCCTTTCCACAACTCATTGAAAATGAGTGTGTGTTTTATCATCCGGGACCATTCAGGATAGTTCTCCTTGCCAGTGAGAACTATTCCCACCATGGATATGATTGAATGCATTCTGTAACAAAAACTTCTGCTACAAAATTATACTCTTAATGGAAAAAAATATACATCTGATATGATGTGTTAAAGTATAGAATATGGTAGTGTTTAAACAACACATATATGATAGCCTTAAACAAGATCACTCCATTGATACATGGGAGAGCGTACATTCAATGTACAACACAAATATCAAACTCAACCTATTACACACCACAATCTTGCCAACAAAAGCAGCAAAAAATATTCACTGTGTACACATCCAAAAAATCTTAAAAAAAATACTGTTGTCAGAACACTGCATTACAACAACAGCGATATATCATGGAGCGATATCAGATCTCTACTTCTCGTTGGTCCGACCTGCTCATTGGAATGGCTGGAAATTTAGTGATCTCAACGTGTAGCAGAGTTGGTTCACAAAGGTAAATTCATTCGGTCTTTCGCACGGAAATCAATGCACAGACCAGCTTACGCACAGTCTCACAGTAAGCAACAATGCACAAAATCCAATGCACTAGTGTACAACCCTTCAAAAATTCTCAATACACACCAGCGTATGGCCCATAGCAAAGGAAAAAAACGCGCTAGTGTACAACACTTCAAAAATTTCTCAATACGCACCAGCGTACATACCATGTCAGACCAGTGTTAAAAATACTAGGAGTACCGTATATGTGACAAATATGAAACAGCGTTTATATGGAGCAGCATAATAGCCAGGCAACATATTAATTAACAACATATTAACAAGGCAACATATTAATGAACAACATATTAACCAGATAGCATATTAATGAACAGCATATTAACCAGAGGCAGAGCCTCACAATATCCATTCCTTTCTGCTGCGCTTTTCCCTCAATGTAAAAAAATGGAAGCGTTAGAGCCGCACAGGGTGAAAGGTGTGCGTTCATATCCCACAGCTATCACTGTGATTGAAGCAGGCGACTGTTAAGGGGAATATAAAAATGAATATGACACTGAATGGAGGGTGGACTGTTCAAAAAATGTATATAACACTTGAGTTCTGCAAAAATAGGTAGAATAGAGGCAGGAAATGGAGTTACAAGGGTAGGAGTACTAAAATTAGGACTAGCTCTAATACCATGTTAGGCCAAGCAGTAACTCCTCAAGGCAAAAATGATTTGTGTTTATTCCTTCAGGTAGGTCTTCATTAAATACATGAGGGAGAGACTGTTCAGTTCATCTCCCGATGAATGTTCACATTATTTATTTATCCATTTACATTATATTCACCCAATCACGAGGATTAGGTGTCAACAAGAAGGAAGAGGAGGAAACAAAGTAGTGGGAAGAAATAGAGAAACATGCAGGGTTCTATCCTCAATAGGAAACTCCATCAACATAGGCCTGGGATGTCAGAGAGGCCACAAGAGCTATGAAAGATATGGACATAGACTAAGTTTCTCAAAGGATGCGAACTACTTTTAGTAGGGGGTGATGATGAGGCTCATCGATAGGTAAATTATATGGGTCTTCATGCCACTCTCTGGCTTATTAAAATCAACTTTTCTCCGGCTTATTAAATTATATGGGCTAATTTAAGTGTAGGAACTCGAAGTGGACAAGCAAGAGGGATTTTAGGACATTTGGTCTCCTCCTTAACTCCTCAATCATTCAAAGATTCCTCCACCAGATCTCATCAGATTGGAGGTACAAGTAGCCAAGGCAATTGAGTTCATTGGTAACCAAGCCAGTGACAGTGAAGACAAGTCATTCTTGAGTTTGGGAGCTAGGTCTTCCTAATTTTTAGGAAGTTGTTGGTAGCTTCAGTTTGTATAAATAAGAAGGCTAAGGGTCTCATTAGGATTCAACTTTTTATTGTATCCAAGAGGCAATTTCGAGCTAAGATATTGTGGCTGTTATTCTTATGTTATTTCTGACATTTTGATGATAATGAAAAGGTTTTCCTTGATACAACACTGAGTTGACTTAGAGGGATATAGCTCTTGGGCCAAGGCCCAACCCTAGCAGCAGAGGTTCCTCCTTTTGTACATGTATTCTTATATTAGAATCATAGTTAGTTGCTGAAGTTATTTCTGATTTTTTAATTTACAAGTATTTGAATGATTTTTAGTTTTTCTTCCATTAATTGAAGAAGTAGATCATTGGTACAGTAGTGAAATAAAATACTTTAGAAAATCTTGTGGCAGTGGCCTCTTCCTCATCTCCCTCATGGGATCATGGTTTGAGGGCCCCACTTTCACAACCCAAAAATAGATTTATCTTTTGATCATTGCATAACTTAGAATTTCTTGTTGAGTAGATTACTATTCATAATTTCTTAGAAGCATTTGCAATTCTCATTTTGGTTTCCTAAGTTTATTCTAGTCTAGAAGTCTTTCATTTCATAGATTTAGTCATTAGCCATCAATAAAACAATTTTCTCAAATTCAAGTCATCTTTTCCATATTTACATAAAGTTGTGCATGAATGAAGAAAATAATATGTGTTGTTGTAGGAGCTGTTGATCTACCAGGAGGAACTCATTCCACTAGCCTCATCTAAGTCTTCTCCACCTACTACCAAAGCCTACAAACCACTAATTCAAATTCCTATTTTGTAGCCACTGTGGACAGCCACCTTGAGCAAATCCAACCATCCTAAAGAGTTGGGTTGATCCTTGGGTAGTGTGCACCTCCCCCATACCTCATTCCACCATCAGACATATTCCCAAGACTCCATTTCACCTTCCCTACATTCCTACAGCCTTGAACAAGTTTCCTGTAGTAAACCAGGACATCCTGTAGTAACTAGGACATCCTATAGTAACTACAGGAAATATTTAGGAGTCTGTTTTTTACTGTTTTAGGAAAAAATGATGATTTGAGCCTAGGGTAGGCCCTCAACTTGACTTCCATACCCCTCAATGCCATTTTGGACTAGATTTTCCATGCCTTACTCCCCTGCAAAAGATCAGCTTGTTTAGCTTAGAATTTACATTTCTAAATGGAAAATCAAAAGACTCTTTCCTACAGTATTTAGCTAGTGCATGCATACATCAGTCATAGCAGTGTTAGGATAATTTCCATGCCTACTTAGTCCAGATAGCAAGATTATAGTATGCAAGGTTAATTAGGTGTCTTCTGCAAGTAATGTGTGTTAATTCTTAGCTAGGTCATTTCATAACACTTCCCATTCAACACTTTCATTTTCCTAAAATAGGCAAGCATTTACTTTCTTCATTAAAGATAGCTTTACATTCACCGTTAGTAGTCAACCTACTTCTAGTCAATAGAAGATTGGTTTGAAAAACCCTAGTGGTCTATCACCCCAATTGAAAAGTGACAAGAGTAGACTATTGCATCTATTGTGCATATAGGATTGTCACCTCCAAGTTTGTATGAGCCTCGAGTTGATAAAGTAAAGTTGCTCACCCTAGGATTTGTAGCATCCTTGGTGCAATACTGGGGCTCATCAGTATATTCCAAATGCTCCACTACGTGGTCCACTTTATGTTCCATTGTTTTAATGCATGCTTCGCTCCACAAAATGCAGAGTCTCTGCCAAAATCTAGGCCAGGTTGGGTTGTGCCCAACATGTATTTGGATGATATACTAGTATATAGTGCTACCTGGGAGGAGCATATTTCACATTTGATACAGGTGATGGAAACATTGAAGAAGCACCAACTGCTACCAAATATCATGAGGTGTGAGGTTGGGCAATAGTCTTTGTTGTATCTAGGGTATGTGATCGGTGGAGGAAAGATGAAGATAGATCCTTCCAAGATGGAGGCCATCATGAAATGGATGGTGCCTACTATTGTTTCTGAGGTCAGGATTTTCATTGGGGCAGCATAGTAACTGAGGAAATTCATAGCCTCGCTTTCAACAATAGCAACACCGCTCCATTCCATAACAAAAAGTGGCAAGAGTTTTTAGTGGGGAAAAATTCAGCAAAGGGATTTCAAGTAGTTAAAGAAGAAGATCAGTCAAGCACCAGTTCTGGTATTACCAAACTTGCAGTTGCCGTGCGAAGTGGAGACAGATGCGAGTGAGTATGCTATGGGAGTTGTCTTGATGCAAAGATGAAGAACTGTATGCTACCATTCTGAAGTATTTCATGGGGAAGTTAATAACTACTCTACCTACGTGAAGAAGTGTAATGAATATCTGATGAGAAAGGAGACAGTAATCAACACATAGCACCAGTCATTAGAGGACTTACAATCCCAGAGTAAGCTACAACAGACCAGACATTACAAGTGGATGGTGTTTTACAACAATTTCATTTGGCGATCAAGTATACGAAGGGAAGCACAAACAAGTTGGCCTATATGATTTCAAGGCCACCCACATCAAATATTATATATTTGGGGACTCTTGTGCATATGGATCCATTCACCCATGATGCATATAGAGAGGCACATTTAGAAGATGAGGACTTCAAGGAGGTGTATCAACATTTACAGAGTTAGAGTCATGTGCACGATAGCAACAACGTTGTTGACTACCATCTCTAAGATGGGTTACTCTACAGGATGGATAATCGATGTGTTCCTAAAAGTGAACTTATGCAGCTGATTAGAGAGGCTCACAGTTCTCCAAGGTGTAGAAATTTTGAATATTTTAACACATATTCAACAGAGATTATCCTGATCATGTACTATTGCGGAAAACATACACAATACATAAGCTCCTCTACGTTGATCATCAATATAGCAGCATCAATAACAATAAAACATCAAGAGCATTCACACATTAACAGTATGTATCCCGGGGAAAGCATCTCGCTAAAAACCCCAACTATCTGTATATTAATGATTGAGTCAAGTAACATTACACAACATAATACTTCTCACAAGTATCTCCACCTCTGTTACACACAATACAGCTCAGATCTGAATCAATCACTGGCTCAAATCTCCTTCGCTGCTTGCCTGCCTCTGCTGCTCAGTACCTGCTCAAGAACTGATGATAATTCCAAGGCAGCCATTTCTTTCCTTGGTAAATCACGTGAGCACAAGCTACAATGTGGGCAAACTCATTGGCATACTCAATCCCTTGATTGTGCAAGATCTGGTGCACAACTATAGTCACAACTGATAGCAATCTGATTCTCTAACACCTGTCCCTGCTGAACTGAACATGCACTGACATGCAACTGAGTTAACTGATGTATTCATTAGTTGTATTATGAGTTAATAACTTGTGAATTAATTATAACTAATTCACCCAACTCATCTCTAGTCTATTTTCCAGTTAGACTAAATACAACTAGTTTAACAAAGCTAAACTGAACACAACTCCATCAACTGCACCTCGAGTCCACTAAACTCAACTCACTTGAGTTCTAACTGAAGTCCTGCATGAAAATATTAGTCATCCCATAGGTAACCACGTATTTCTTTCTGGGATCTGCATGTACCACATCCGTAGCTAATCCTGAAGTGCTCCAAGAAAATAAGACAAAGTTTATAGTCTAAATATTATTATGAGCTAATAATATTTGACTGTTCTATATTTAGACTGAGCAGTCACTCCGCTGTGGTCTAAAATAGAAGTCCATCTATTTTTTCCAACTTGATCAATCATCCATAAACAGCAACCTGCAATCCATAGACATGATCCATATGTCTAAAAATAGACATAGTCTAAAAATAGATTTGTGCCAAAAATAGCTTTCGGGCCCACTTAGTGAAGGCGACTCTTTTCACTAAGCTCCATCATCTTGTTGCAATCTCAACACTCCCTCTCGACAAGATATGGATTATCAGCAACCCCCATCCTGCCTCGGTGGTACTCGAATTTTCTCCTGGTGAGAACCTTCGTCAGAATATCAGCATCCTGATCCTCCGTTGGAATGTACGAAAGTAACATGATCCTCCGCTGCACACAATCTCTGATATGATGGTACCTTATGCCCTTGCTGCCATATACTTGGCCTCTTGAGCTTCCTGCCCAATCTGCATCCATGAAGCCACACAGCTTCACCTCATCCAATCCATATCCCGATGTGCCTCTCTTGAGCCTGCATACATGCGACTCCACCAACTGCTGGTAACCAGTGGCATCCACTACCTCTACTGAAGTAGAATCCTCCTTCCTCCAATCTCTAGGAAGGAACGCAGTCTTCACATCCAACTGATGAATGTGCCATCCCATCTGCACCTCTTTGTAGATCCATCTCGAACCTACCACTGAT
>APFE030370786.1:0-24552 GCA_000404065.3 Pinus taeda
GCTCACAAGTAAATTTGATTTCTGAAGCAATTGTAAAGAAATTGGGATTAGCAACTACACCTCGCAAGAAACCATACCCATTAGGATGGTTGAATGATAAGGTACAACTACAAGTGACTAGACAGTGCAAACTCAAGTTTTCTTTTGGGTCAACATTTGTAGATGAGGTTGAGTTAGACATAATTCCTTTGGATATATGTGGAATTGTTTTGGGGAGTCCTTACTTGTATGATAGAAAAGCTATTTTGTATAGAGCTAAAAACAAGTATCTACTTGTTAAAGATGGAATCAAATACTTTGTAAGAGCTCATAAGCTCAAGAATAATTATACTCTCATAAACTCAGGGCAGATGAAAAGAATAATAAATTCATGCAAACAATTCTTACTGATGGTTGTAAAGGAAAAGAAACCTGATAAAACCAATGTATTTGAGGGCTATAATGCCAAACAACAAGTTGATATAGAAAAGGTTGTTTCAGAGTATGATATCTTGTTTCAAGAACCTAAAGGTCTTCCACCTAAAAAGGAAATAGTACATGATATTATTTTGCAGCAAGATGCTCCATTGCCTAACATTGGAATGTACAGTCTGCTTTAGAGAATGTTGAAATCAAGAAACAGGTGCAGGAGTTACTCAAGAAGGGGTTCATCAGGCCTAGCACATCACCATGTAGGTCACCAATCATTTTGCTGAGAAAGAAAGATGGCTCGTGGAGAATGTGCATTGACTACTGAAAAAATCGTTATCCTCTTCCTTGCATAGATGATCTTTTGGATCAATTGAAGGAAGCTGTTTATTTCACCAAGCTAGGCTTGCACAGTGGATACCATCATATCAGAGTTGCAGAACAAGATGCATGGAAGGTTGCTTTCAAAACAAAGCAGGGATTGTATGAGTGTCTAGTTATGCTTTTTGGCTTAACTAATGCTCCTGCTACTTTCATGATATTAATGAATGACGTACTCAGACCTTTTCTTGATGATTTTGTTATTGTGTATCTCGATGACATTCTGATTTTTAGCAAAACATGAGAAGAACATTTAAATCATGTTAAGTAGACATTAGATGTTTTGAGATGAGAAAAACTTCATCTTAAACTCTCAAAATGTGAATTTGGAAAAACCTCTCTGAATTATTTGGGTCATATAGTAGGGGTGGTGAATTGAAAATAGATCCCTCTAAAGTGGCAGTCATTGTAAACTAGCCTAACCCAAATCTACTACAGAAATTAGAAGCTTCTTTGGAGTCGCACAGTATTGAAGGAAATTCATTTCTAACTTTTCCTCAATTGCAGCTCCCTTACATGCTTTAACAGGATTGAACAAGGTGTTTCAGTGGGGAGGCAGACATCAGAAAGCCTTCAACACCTTGAAATAAAAGATTAGTACAACACCTGTACTGGCACTGACTGATCTGCAAAGACCATTTGAGATCCAAATAGATGCCAGTGACTATGCCATGGGAACAGTGTTGACACAGCACGGTAAACCCATATGTTATCATTCTGAGACTTTTAATCTTTCAATAGTTAACTATCCTACATATGATAAAGAATTGTATGCATTAGTTCAGAGCGTAAAAAGTGGAAACATTACTTAATGGGAAAAGAGACAATAATACATACTGATCATCAACCACTTCAATATCTACACTCCCAAACTAAGTTGCAGCAATCAAGAAATTATAGATGGATGGGTTTCTACAACAGTTTCATTTAGTCATCAGATATAAAAAGGGCATACATAACAAAGTTGCAGACATGTTATGTAGACCCATTATAAATGCATCTACTATACTTAAGCATAATTTTGTGCTACATGAAAGCTACATTGAACAGTATGCTCAAGATATATACTTTAGAGATGTATATGCAACTTTGAGTCAAGGCAAAAGAGTAGAGGAATTGGATTATCATGTGAAGGACCGACTCTTATACCATTGTGGGAAACTCTGCATTCCACAAACTGAGAGAATAAAGATAATTAGGGAAGCACACACTTCTTTGACATCAGGTCTCTTTGGGGTAAGTAAAACAATTGCACAGCTGCAAATATTTTATTATTGGCCAAAAATGAATGAGACAATTTCTAGATATGTAAGGGGGTGTACTATGTGTGCTAAAAGCAAGCCCAGCAACAGAAAACTAGGCTTGCACACTCCATTACCAGTACCTTCTCACCCTTGGGAAAGTGTTTCCATGGATTTTGATGGGGGACTGCCTAAATCTAGAAAAGGTCATGATTATCTATATGTTTTTGTGGATAGGTTCAACAAAATGTGTGTTTTCATACCTTGTAATAAACAAATTACAACTGAACAAACTACAAAATTGTTCTTTGAACATGCATGGGTTCATTTTGAATTACCCACTTCTATTGTATCTGATTGAGACACCCGACTTGTGGGGAAGTTTTGGTTAAGTCTGTGGGAACTGATGGACAGAAAATTAAGAAAAGCACAACTTGTCATCCACAAACTGATGGCCAGATAGAAGTAGTTAACATGACAGTGATCCAGTTACTCAGAGGATATTGCAGCAAACATCCTAAGCTTTGGGATGAACATTTGTGTTATGTGCAGCATGCTTACAACAAAGCCAAACATACTTCTACACAGAGATATCCTTTTGAGACCTATTTTTGTTTCACATCAAGGTCTCCTTTGGATTTTGTCTTTGGTAAAGATACCACAGTTGAGGGACACAACGATGTGGACAAGGCAACTAGATTCATTGAACAAATCCACGAGATGCACCAGACAGTATAGGAATAGCTGGAAAAGAGCCAAGCCAAATACAAGGCTAGGCATGACAAGCATCAGATGGGGCATAGTTTCCAAGTTGGTGACCAAGTCTGGCTGTATATCAACAAGGATAGGATGCAAAGTGAAGGTAAGAAGCTAAAGCTTATCAGGTACGAACCCCTCAAGATACTTGAGAAGATTGGTGAAAATGATTTTTACCTTGATCTTCTAGCTTACATGCACATCTATTCAATCGTAAATGCAGATTGATTGAGACTGTTTGAACCTTCAATGATTGAGGATCCTGAAGAGTAGATCCAATTGCCTTGTATGACCTGCTACCTGAATATCTTAATGAACTACAGGAAGACATAGTGCTAGACAGGAACGTGAGGATGACGCACAGGGGAGATGTTGAGTACCTCAGGATTGGGTTGAAGGGTTCAGAGCTGAGCATTGCAAAGTGGATTGAGATTGGACAAGTGAGACAATAATACCCTCACTTAGTCAATGCTTGAAAACCAACTTTTGGTGGTCCAAAATCTTTTTAGTGGGAAGGCCGTGATCCGAATTGGATCCATGAAGAAAAATCAGAGAACCATGACTGTATCAATCAGGACAAAAATTCAACTTCAAAGAATTAAGAGCAGCAATTAGAAACACCTCTAAACAGTGGTAGTTAGCAGCCAACGTGGAACGACGAGGACCTCAATCAAAGAGCAGTGACAGAAGCCCATGGAGACTACGCAGGAGGCGAAACTAGCCCTAGGAAGCCCGGATCGGGAAAAGGAGACAGTTTTTGATGTGCGATTAGTGCTAATCACACACCGCTGGGCAAAACCCCTCGAGAACGAGAGGCCTCGAGTGCTCGGCCGCATGAGAGCGAGGAAAATAGTGGGGAAAAAGGCTAAAGGAAAAGGAAGCACCCGCGCTCCAAAAACCAGCGATATTTATCGGGGGCACGCTTCGGCGGTAAGTAGATTTGGTGAAAAAGGAGCAATTCCACTCAGCGCTCGATGCGTGGTAGGCGGACGAGAGAGAAAACTGCCACTCATCGTGCGCTAACAGTCGATCAAGTCAACCGCGTGAAATGAGCGAATGGCATCAGATCTAGGGGCTCCAGATCTAACAGCTAAGATCGCACCCAATGGGAAAGTTGGAATCGATAGGGGATTAAGCCGCGATCTATAAGAATTTGACGTTAGATTTGACCACCAAGGTGGAAGATGACTCATTCCATGACATAACTGAAAAGCCGAACCAACGAAGCAAGCCGGCGTAGTTTGCGAGAGGACAAGTGGCCACTCCTTGTGAGCCTAATGATGATGCCGAGACAAGGAACCCCAAGTGAAGTTGTAGTAGGTGATCTGGAAAAGGTGGAAGGGGAATCAAACAACCATAAGAATGAATGGCTTTAAAGCCATGCACAGACAAAGAAAAAGACACCGAACACCAAGAGGAAGATGGAGAAGAAAAGGAAGAAGACAGAGAAAACAAAGAAAAGACAGTGAAGCAAAAAGCAAAAAGAAGAAAGAGGGTCGAGCTGACCAAAGGCAGCGTCGAGCACCAGAGAGCTTGAGAGATTCAAGCCATCCCTGAGAGGATCTGTCAAAACTGAGCACCACATTGGGCTCCTTCCATTAAAGACCAGAGAGGTCAAAGAGCTGGTAAGGAAAAGAGTCTATGTATTCTAGTGGCTTAGGCATCCAAGAACCACCCTGCCAAGAAATTTTTGTTTCAGGAGACTCATATTGAGCTCCTTCATTGTAATTCTCTACTTCAAGACACAATAAAAGAAGGCCACCATTGAGAGTTGGACTGGAGATGTAGCTCTAAAGGATAGGGTGAACTCCTTATTAATTTCTTGTGTTCTTGTATTTGCTCACTATGTTTCTCTGTTGTTTTCCATTTTCCAATGTCTGTGTATTTTGTAATCTGATCGATCCGTTGCCTAAAATAACATGGACACACACCAACACATGAGTCTGTAATACCTTCAATTAATAATTCTCAACTGAGATCACCCATAGGGTGATTTTCAGATCACCTATGGTGAAATTAAAGACTTTTGTGCATGGAAAAGATTGGCAACATGTATAACCACAATATTCACTATTTTTATTGTCGATCTCCTAGCTACCTATGGAGTTTTTCTTGGTCATGATTGTGATTCTATGATTAGAGGATATATCCAAATGCTGTTTTTTTAGGAGAAGATGATGTGTTTTAAGAAACTTAATAATATTTATATCCATTAATGGTTGAAATAATTTAAGAACCTCGTATCTTATAATCAATGCAATATGAAGAAAATATGCAGATTCCCGCTCCAGGTGACTTTGTTGAACTATAAAATTCTAAAGAATACCAAGAAAAATTGATTTCGGCAAAAACTCAAATAAGAAAATTCAAACTAGATAATTAAGTAGATAAAGGAAAAAATATACATAATTCTCCTCAATCAACATCATAACAAGGCACTCCATATTTTATAAAGGAACAAGATAACACCAAAACATAAATTCCTTATAATATTGGATGAATTTAGGATGTTGAAAATCACTTTGTCTCTTCTTGGCTACCTCAGAAAAGGGAGAAACTATTAAGATCTTGTATAACATGGGTCCATCAAATCTAAGAATAGAAGTAGCTTTGGTTGGTAGTCAATAAATACCCAATTAATTTCAACAAAGAGTAAGAGGAAGGGTTTCTCCTTTTTATATTCCTATTGAAAATCGGGACGCTATTGTTCATAATTGCATGGTAGGCGACAAAGCCACAAATAATATCATGCCACTTTTAGTAATGGGGTCCTTTAGGTTAGAATGCACTAAATATTATGAGGTTAGAGAAAATATTTATGCTATAGATTCAAGAAAAGTCCTTTCCTATGCTGAAATTAAAGACTTTTGTGCATGGATAAGATTGGAAACACATATAACCATAGTATTCACTATAGTTGTTTTTGATCTCCTAGCTTCCTATGGAGTTGTTCTTGGTCATAATTGGTGTTATAGGATTAGAGGATATATCATGAATGATGGAAAATATATGATATTGTCAAACAAAAAACCTTTACTAGAATCCCAAGAGAACAAAGGAAACCTATTTTCTTTAAGAAAAAAAAAATCAAATGTTGTTCAGAATTGTCTAGATTTAGGGATAGAAAATTATGTTGTCCTCACTATAGCACTAAATGAATATTGTGAAAGTGATATTTTTCTAGGATTTTGGAAAATCTCATTCAATGGCTCTTGTTTAAGTTATGTAATTTGAGTTAGGTGAGTATTTCATGGTGCAAGCTCTCACATTTATCCTTATGCTTTTAGACTAGAGTTTCCTTGCACAAATAATAGGCAGAATATGAGGCACTAACTTAAGGGCTAATACCAACCATTCAAATGCATATTAAAGATTTAGTTGTGAGAGAATTTTTTGAATTGTATCATAAATCAAATCAAGAAAAACTATAATATAAACAAACAACGATTGGAATGTTATGAGACAAGGGTTTGGGATATTCTTAAAAAATTTCAATCCTTTTGACATAAATATTTGTTCAGCTAGAACAAAATTAAATGGATGACTCCTTGGTAGTGGAATTATCCCTTTTTAATCTAGATGATCACATATCTGAAATTTCTTTTCCTGTAGAGAATATCTACTACGCATCAATACTTGGTAATGGAGATTAGTGGAAAATTTTTGAAAATGATGAGCATGCCAAAGAATTCATGTATCATGCAAAATAAATGCTATAAAAATATCTAGATTCTAATTATCCCCAAGATGACGTGGACCATAAAAGCACAATCCTCATCAAAGATGTAAAAATTCCCTCTCTCCCAAGAAGATATATCAAGTTTGAGTCTTTATTTACAAGAAATTATTAATAACATAACGAGAATATTAAAAAATAATAGTGTTTAATAAAATTTCAAGAAACTCAAAAGATTAATGTTGATACATACAAAAACCTTAAATATCTAAACTTGTAAACCAACTATGCGCAAAAATAAATTCAATAATAACTTGATTTATTCAATGAGTTGCAAGATGTCTTTGCATGGGCTTATTATGACTTGAAAGAATATGATATTTCCATTTTCCAACATATGATATCACTCAAAGAAGGTGGGAAACCTTTCAGGAAGAAGACTAGATCCATAGATCCAAATTTGAAGCCACTAGTCAAAATCAAAGTTGAGAAGATGAAAAAGGCATGTATTATATTTCCAACAAAGATTTTAAGTTGATTTCCAATGCTATAGTAGTAAAAAAGAAGAATGGTGTATTTAGATTTGTGTTTAGTTTTTAGATATTAGTAAAGCATCTTTGAAATATAACTATCCCTACTAAATACATAAATTCTCCTCAAACAAGTTGTTGGTTTTGCTTTAATTTCAATACTTGATGGGTCTGCTAGATAGAATCAGGTGTTAGTTGTCGAATATGATCAATACAAGAGTACTTTTGTAACACCGTGAGGGACATTTTCATATGCTAGGACTCCCTTTGGATTAAAAAATGTTAGAGCTACATTAGAAGGACATATGGGTTATACATTTAAATAGATGATCAATAAGTTCATTGAAGATTACCATGATGATCTTACTATCCATTCCAAATTAAGGGAATGACATATCATGCATTTGAGACAAGTTTCCAACATTGTAGATTGTATGTCATATATCTTAATCCGAGGAACCATTTGTTTACAGTATCAAAAGGAAATATTTTGGACCATATTGTGAGAAAAGAAGGAATAATATTTGATATAGATAGAGTTAAAACCATAAATAATTTGCAACCTCTAACTTCCCAAATGGGATTTTAGTCTTTCTTCAAGAAGGTAAATTTTGTTTGAAGATTGATACCGGATTTTGCTTCAATATTGAAATGAATTAAAGAGCTATTAAAAGAGGATCAAGATTTTGAATGGAATCCATACACGCAAATTGGTTTCACAAATATTAAACAAGAAATTAAAATAGCCCTACTACTAACAAGTCGATATTTTGAACGAGACTTCATACTCTACTCCCTTGTTTTGAATGAAACTATTGCCTCTTAACTTACTCAAAATAATATAAAAGGAAATGAACTTCATATTTTATGAATGAGAAAAACATTACATGACTATGAATTGAAATATTTAGATCTCAGAAAGCAGGTTTTTTCTTTAATTAAAGTGCAATTCCCGAGGGGGCGGGGGTGAATCAGTAATTATAATTTTTTTTCATTTAATTAACCAATCAATAAATCAACTGCAATCTATAGACATCAATTATACATTCATACATATATACAGTTATTTAAAATGGGAACCCTTTTGGGAGAAAAACCACCAAAGCTTCTATTTATTATGATGTAAATTGAAAGCACTAAATGTAATTACACTAATTCTTTTGTGAGCACCCATTCCCAGAAGGCCCCAACCCCTTGATATTTGCAAGCACCAACTTTCTAGAGGTGTCAACTTCAAATTTTCGCAAGCACCAAACTAATGTTTCCAATTGGATCTATTCTTTTCATAGGATTTTCAAACTCGTACCTCTATCAATATTACTTTATTCTATTTCTTAATAATTCCATTTCCTTCCTGAACCCACCTCCCTGCTGTAGCTCCTCGATATCACCAAGATTCTACTTCTTCTACAAGCACACACTACCACCATCTACAACAGTAAACTTCAACAATTCACTTTCTATCATGCTCTGTTTCTCTCACTATGCAATTTACGTTCCCACTCTGGTTGCTTCTGCACTTCATGACCCTGTGGATTTTTTTAAAAGAAAAATCCCACATTGGTCGAGAATAGGATCTTCATTCGCTCCTCAATAACCTTGATATAAGCACTTCATTCAATGTTCTACTACATGAGTAGGAAATTCATCTCTCGGTTAGCTCACATCTAGCCTATGAACTTATGATTCTATAGTCTTGGTGCCCTATTCTAAGCTAGAGAGTGTAAAATATTATCTTTAATTATTACCCACTACAATATCTCACACTTTCTCTTAGCCTTCTTTTGCTAAACTCTTTATATATTTGTGTAATGTTCATAATTTAATTTCCTCACAAATGGCCATTATCCATGAGTTGTCATCAACAAATTAAATCCTTTGTTCTTGTAGTTCTCCATTGTACAACTATGTAACAAAATATTTTAATTCATAATTGAACTTGGCACCAACTTCTAACTAACTAAAATCTTGGAGACTTTAGCATCTTTTCCATATGACAAAAAATGTGACCATGTTCTTTACGATTGATGTGCTTATGCTTGAGGTCAGGTTTGGACCTTTTTGTTGTTATGCTCGATAAAATCACCTAAACGATGAAGTCTCGAATTAATGCTTGTTATGGGTCCCACAATTTAGTATAATTTTAGAAATTATAAAACAAAGGAAATCTTATAAAAATTTTATCCGCTAACTCAAATCCCAACACTATGCCACATCATTTTCTAACAACACTTCTCATGTCATGGTGATGTCATCATGCCACACTGCGACATATGAATGATGCCACATGTCAAATGGATTTTGCCACTTTTCCATCCAAAGACTCCATATTTTCCTTCCATGTGTCACTTCTCCAACATTCCATGTCATCACCTCGGTCTATTTGGCGGCACCTATACGTACTTTAATAACCACATTATCATGCCATGTCATCAAAAATTTATAGAGAGGAAAGACTGGGTCTGATTTCTTTTCTTATGTTTCCTTTAAAACAAGCCTTCGGAGATGAATTCCCATCATACTTTGGAACTTCACCAACACATGAACTTTGACCATGAGTTTTGGTTTAGGACTCTTCTGCACCTGCATCCTTGAACAACTTACCTCGCCAGAACATAAAAATGAGTCTGAACTATTCAGAGTTCGACACTTTATTTGTGGAAAAAGCACATGAAATTTGAAAATGACTTTGAGTTTGGGAATATTTTGAACCTACATCCTTGAAAAACTTACCTAGCCTAAACATCTATATCAGTCCAAATTGTTTGAAGTTCGACACTTTAGCCATAGACAACCTATTTTCTTCATAAGGGGCCCAGACTCTGAACTTCAACATTAAAGCTAACCACCTAACTTCAAAACACACTATATCTACAATTCTTAGGATCTTTATTAAGTGCAATATACCATTGGAAAGGTATCTTTGAGGATTATCCATCCATGCACTTTGTGGGGGCACCTAACTTGGGTTTCTATGCACAGAATTTTCTTTAACAAAGTGACCTCTACAACATACCTTCACCAACCATAGGCATAAGTTTTAGGAATTCTTCACTTTATCCTACTACTGTGATGGTTCTCAACTAAATACCTTAACTACCATCCAACTCTCGCTGACATAAATGAATTCATACTTGTCAATAGTGAGATAGTTGACATCAAGGAGAACATTATGTCCATCAATCTTTCCAACAATCTCTAAGGACAACATTTTGTCAAAGATTCTCCAAGGCCTACATTTTTTCCAACAATCTCCCCCTTTGGCATTGATGGAAATTGTGCCAAACATTGCTAAGGCATTCGATGGCTACTAACTTGAAGAAATCCCCTTGACACTAATCGAGTTCATTCTTCTCCCCCAACAAGATTACACATATTTTCCCTAAGTATGATACTAGCCAAGCCTAATTACACATTGTACCTCTTCATGTTGTTCTATCTATACCACATGTCGATACATCTTCTTCCTTTGACTTATGCATCTTATCATACTTTTTTTTGCATGTCAGGAACATCTGTATTCATACCACCCAACTTCTCTAGGATGAAGCCACACATTTGTCTGTGTGGGCCACTGACTTTTGCTGCTGTGTGGAGGAGGTGGACAATATGCTTGTTAGCGAGATAAATTGAGGAAACCAATTTGTAATAATTGGTTGAACTTTTCAGAATTTGCATCCAAATGTATTGAAAACTTGAGCCTTTTGTTTCCTCTTTTCAATGGATTTGGCCCTCCACCTCTATTATGTCTACATTTTCCATGGCCACCTCTGCTGAAAATAATCATGTTGTATATATTGTAGCGCACAAAAATTTGTATACAAATAAAGCTCTTCTATCATTAGTATACCTATCAATAAATCATAACAAGCCTTAACATCTTGAATTATCTAAATGTTTGGTGAAAAATAAAACATTCACAGGGGAGTGTACGAAACAAGGGAAAGGGACTGGCTCTTATATGAATTTTTTTAAGAAAAAAGGAAAGGTTATTCATGAACACATAATATAACGATACAGGAAAATTACATAAGAAATAATAATCACTAATTTTAAGTATTAGTTGTAATACTTAAAATCATGAAACCGCATTTGAAGCCCATTTTGTCTTTTACATAGGCCCAAGATATACCTTTATCACTCCATGCATTAGTTTTACATAAGTGAAGCTCAACATGGGAGCCACAATGAAGGGTTTATGTAAGGCTTAAATAATAGAAAATAAGAGAAAAAATACATGCCAGTGATAGAGACTAAAATGAATGTGTGCCTTTTCTGAGGCACAAAATTGACTTTGAGAAATAACTATAGCTTGATTTTAGTTCTCAAACTTCGTATTGTTCTTAAGATGGATAACGCTCAAACTTGGGTTCTATAACTAGACACTGGGTGATATATGAAGTAGAGTTTATCATTTATTTTATTTATATTTTCAATCTTTGAAAATGATGTCACCTTTGTCCTTTTACAAAGAAAAGAGAAAGCCAATAACATTGAGCTATGTGGCTACATTGTCAAAATGAGAATATATATATATATATAACTAACTGTGAAAGGAAAATGACCAAGCTTAGTGCATAGTCCAAGGAGCATACATTATTGGGAACTACTTTTACATTTTTTGAAATCAATTTTAAGCCTAAGAGTATCAAACCCACTGGGATGAGTATATACTTCAATGAGAGAACTTTTTTAAGCCTAGTAAGAATGTCCTCAAATGATTGTGAATCAGTGGTTTTATGATTGGGAAGTGGCCTCTCCCCTTTTCTCAGTTATAAGAAATATCTATACAAGTCTGAGACAGATGGATATACAAAAGTTTATCAGAGATAAATTTTAGTGATATAGAGAGACAATGTGGTTCTTGTGATACTAGTGGTACCCAATAATATTCACTTTACTACATAAATATGATCAAAGAAAGACTGAAATTTCCCTTGAAACATTCATATGATGTATATTTTTGGGAGGAACTGAAAGAATAAAATTTATTTACTATATGCAACGAGGAAATTCGACCATGGAAAGGAAGGTTGTGATTGGCAACGTAAAATGGGAAACAAATATGTCAGCTAGAAATGAATTTGATTATATATATTAAAAGGAAAGACGACTTGAAAACATGCTACTATTTAAGAGAATATAGATCCTTGATTAAAAAAAAAATGGGAGCAAAGACAATCATGGGGAAGTTCAACCCTTACACATATATGCAAACAAATCTAATATTGATCCTACTTTCCATACAAAATAGTTAAAAATGGACCATATTTATATAAATTTGGTGTGATGAAATATTGGTTGAAGTGCAATTTTTGGTAGTTGTTCGAGCTGAACAACCTTTTTTTTGAGTTCCAACAACAATTTTCCAACATTTGGAGCTCTGTCATATGGCTTTTTATCAATGTAATACAAAACTACCAATGAATCATTCTTAGGTAACGGTCTGGTATGAAGGCATGGCTTAGTTCTTAGAACTAATCTCCTCACATTAACACTGCTAGTTTCCCATTCATCCAAATACCTAACCATAGGAGATGAAGCACCAAAGCTTTGTTGGCCTCACTAGCATTAATTGGAATACCAGCTTCTCGAGGTCGTACTTTTGGCATGTTATCTCTGTTTCCCAAGCACGATACCTCTTTAGAAAGATATATCTGAGGATTTTTCTTATTATCGAGAAGGCCATGCCCTACAGGGTCATAGCTTGGCAAACTTTTAAAAAAATGTCGTTTAAGGCCTCAAAATGGCTCTGGAAGTTCAAGACCTAAAAAACTTCGAAAAATAGAAATTTTTGCTAGAATTATGGAATTTGAAAAGAATCGGTGTTGAGGTTCCAAGTGGAATAGGTAGGTGGCCACCAATATCTACCTACATCATTCCTCCCCACTTAGGAAGCAATGGTCCCCATCGTGTTGAGCTCCTCCATGACATGGGAAAACTTCCGTTGAACTTGGTCCCTAGTGTGCCACTTGCCTTGGTGTAGGAGCTGGCTAGATTTGACAACTCGATATAGTTGGATCCTCTATTGGCAAGTGTTCTTGATCTATATGTCCATGATCTGATCAGTTGTGACCTATTCAATGTAGTTTTGGTTAAGCTATGTTGGTATCAGCTACTCAACAGTGTGTGATGTGTCCAAAAATTGTGGAAAGTATAGCTAAAGGCGGTCCACATTTAATACAGGACCCTAGCATATCGATAATTGAACATCAGAGCTTGGAGCATATTTGCGCGTCAAAATATTGCAACATTAAAAGATCAACAATCGAGAATCAGGACTTTTGTAGGTGACAACCTTTTAAACATTGTGCCAGGGGTAATGTGTTGATAGCGTAAAATCATCGAAGGACTCAAATATAGATTAACAAAGGATTCCATTGAAAACCAAAGGTGTATGGGCCCTTTTATCTCTCCTCTAGTGGAACATGTGGTAACATATGGTTGATTCTAATAAGCCAGAAGTGGCGTAATATGATTGGCTCCGCTAAAGACACATGGAAACATATGATTGGTCCCGATAAAGTTACAATGACATTTGAAGTCACCATGACGTGGCAGCACGGTAGCCAATGCGACAGATAGTTTTGTTGTTTAGAGGGGCGTAAGGGAGAAAAATGGGTGACACGTGTCACCACTAAGGAAGTGCCTGGTGGAGTGATGATGGAACATCAGAGGTTTCATATTGGAGACTTAAATTGTCACAAATCCAAATTTGTTTCCCCAATTGGAAACTACCGATGAGAGGGGCTCCAATATTAGGGCTAGCGCATGGTCTAGAAGAACTTAAAGGACCAGGGGCACGGAGCACTTTATAAAGGAAAAATGGCCCCTGACGGGAACAAAATCCACTAGCGCCTTAAGGCTAAGCACCAAGTCACAGCCCTCGGTCCTATGATGAAGAAATGTAGAAAGGGGCTAAAAAAGGAGCCAAAGGATATTAGAACTCACTATTTTGTAATGTATTTAAGAGTAAAAGTCCCGATGAGGAAAAAATATGATATAACATTATGGCTATATTACAGGGCATATAGAAATCTAATAGTGAAATAGAGGGAGTTACGTGATGGATGAGTCGGAAGCTATGATTCAACGACAACACGAAGGCCACCACAATTGATCGCTCTCGGCTCTAGAAAGTGGTAAGTACAAGCAGTTAAGGCAGAAAACGACAGGCAAAGCAATTGAATTGTTGTGGCATAGATGTGGTATGATCAAAGGCCATCATAGGAACGACAGGGAGATATTTTAGTCAACCATCATTCAGTTTTCCTTTTTTAATTTCCTGCATTTTAAAGAAGGAATCAAATCCTTTGTAATCATTTAGACAACGGAGCCTTTAGATGCCAAGAAAGCTAGTCAATCAGACAACTGGAGCTCAAACTGAGATATTATGTAACTATTTTTCAAGTTCTCCCTCTCCTTATAAAAAAAGGGAAGAAAGACTTAACACAGGTTCCATAATTCTAGACCGAAGAATTGAGAATTTGGTGGTTCCAATTTGGTTCAATTTTGTTATTTGTGAGGGACTTGAGCTATACAATTGCTAAATGTAATGGACTGGTGTTTTGGACTCCCTCTTGAAGGTTAATGAAATTGTTTTGTTGATTCCTATCAGAGGAATGTGCAATATGTTTTATCCTCTGCATATCACTTCACGTATGTTTTTCTTCCTCTGAAATAGTGTAATGAATCTGTTGGTTTCACTCTCATTCATGGTTGTATATTTTATGCTAAGTAGTAATAGTACCTATGTTAACTACATATTTACTTGTGTTATGTAATAGCCTACAGTACCAGTAATGTGCATACATTTACTTAATGTTATTTGTTGAAAACTATATTCATGAGGCATAGAGTTTGAGGCCTCAATTTGCGCTCCACTATTTCTGCATTTTCATCTCCTCACTCTTCCATATTTTTGTTGGATATTGTTACTTAGGATTTTGTGTTATATCCAACCCTTTGCATCAATTCCCCTCCTTTCCTTCCTCTTGTTCACCTATACTACAACAACATTTTTAAGCTGCCTATTATTGTGTGTCGGCCACCAGAACCAAGATAATCGTCTTTGAGATTAGCTATATTTACCCCATGAGTGTTTAGATATATGTGTTTTCTTGAGTTTTACCTTAATGAAGGATTATTGAACCAATCCCCTTAGTTATTTATTTTCAAACTAAGTGACATATGAGGTAAAATCCCTCTGATAATATTCCAAAGCACTCCTCTCTCATGCCCTAGCCATTGGTCTCATATCAACCCAGAGGCTCTCTCTAGGAGGCTTTTATATCTTTTGAAGCAATTATGTGACATATGATAGCAAAAGCTACAATAGAAACTATGAAAGTGAATATTTTATATCATGTGCACTAATAGATGCAATCAAATATTCAGATTGAGAAGCGCATTGCTTTGTATTGATCAAGAATGAAGATGACAAAGCAAAAGAAGGAATATTGAAGATAGTGAATATGACAGTGAATCAAATGAATTTTATCTTATGGGCAAAAGTGAAAGTAATCTAATGGCCCTAGAAGTAGAGGTTAAAAGGCTCAGAGATAGAATCATAGATCAACAAAATCTATTTGATAAAAGGGATTGTACCTAGAAAGAAGAGATTACCATGTTAAAGACTCAGTTGCAAGATGGAAACAAAATAAGGAAGACGTACAAGGAAAAGGAAGATCAATGTCAAAGGTTTCAGGATGAAGTAACATCATTAAGAAATGAAGTGAATGAAAAATATACAACATCCAAGGAACTTAAAGAAAGAAGTAGAGGACTTGAAGCAAAAATCATTTCTCTAAAATATGATCTTGAAAAGTCAAGCAAACGATATGAGGAAACTCTTCCAGTATTCAAAGAAGAAGGAAACGTGTTTAAAAAAGAAATCATTGAGTTAAGAACTCAATTGGAAAAGACTAGAAGTGAAAGAGAGGTTGAAGTAAGTATTCTAGAAATAAGTTAGCAAAAAAAATAAGCAATTGAAATTTCAAAATAGCTCAAAAATATTATTTGTTATTTTTTTTACAATTAACAAAATATTCAGAATTTTTTAATTTATTTTATTAAATTTGGTATTTCACATTGGGCACTAAAAAGAAGAGGCTATGGATAAGGAGAAAGATTTATGATTAATTGTATGGATTTTTTACTTTCGTTTATTGAGAGGCAAAGAGAAAGACTTGTGATTAATGATATGGAATTTAACTTTATTTTAGAGTATATTATATTTTTAATATATATATTTTTTTTAGTGCTGTACATGGAAGAAATATTTACTTTAATGTTTTAAGTCATATTGACTTTCAATTGATTTACTTTAATGCTTTTAAGTAATATTTCATTCTACTCGCTGGGGAGTGCAAATGCTGCATTATTTCCCTTATTTTACGGAAAAGTAAATCGTCATCGTTTAAAGGGTAGGTTAATTTATTCAAACTTCAATCAAATGGAAGTATTTTAATTTGGGCCGCTTTGTAAATACTAATTTTATGGCCCGAATTATGCAACTAATGCTGTGTGATTAATTTTATAAAAAAGTGATATTCTTTATTCATCTTCTTTGTGGAAAATGGAAAATTAACCGCCCCGAAGATCTCGAAAAAGTTTGTGCTTTTCTTAATTTGATTCTCTTCCAACAGAAAACAGGCGTTAATGTGAGTGCGCTCTTCTTTTATGGAAAATTAAGGGACCCGACGCTATCGGAAAGATGTGATTCTAAATGTCATATTTCACATTTAAGGGTTAAAAGGAAAGTGCGTGCGGGCTTTTTGCTCACTAATTCTTACCCCACTGAATAGAGCAGTCAATAGTTTATTTTTATTTTTTCGAAATGGCTCAGCCTCATATTTCACATTGAAGGGACGGCGGTCTTCCTTTTTAAATTTACCCAACTGGAAGATGCCGAAAATATTTCTGAGAATACTTTTTTGATTTATTCAAACTTCAATGAGACGAAAATTTAGGCAAAAGATTTCTGAGAAATTTAGGCAAAAGATTTCTGAGAAATTTGACATCAAATATGTAGAAAGATTTCATTTATTCAAACATCAAATAGACGGAAAGATTGAATTAATCTAAGTGCCGTCTACCTTTTAGAAATTTAGGCAAAAGATTTCTGAGAAATTTGACCCGAAGATCTCGAAAAAGTTTCTGCTTTTCTTAATTTGATTGTCTTCCAACAGAAAACAGGCGTTAATTGAGTGCGCTCTTCTTTTTGACCCGAAGATGCTCTTCTTTTTGACCCGAAGATCTCGAAAAAGTTTCTGCTTTTCTTAATTTGATTCCCTTCCAAGAGAAAACAGGCGTAAATGTGAGTGCGCTCTTCTGGTTGGAAAATTAAGGGACCCGAAGCTATCGGAAAGATGTGATTCTCAATGTCATATTTCACATCTAAGGGTTGAAAGGAAAAGTTGGATTTAATTGATGTGAGTGCGCTCTTCTTTTTTGGAAAATTAAGGGAGCCGAAGCTATCGGAAAGATTTGATTCTCGATGTCGTATTTCACATCTAAAGGTTAAAAGGAAAAGATCTCCAGGCCAGGAAAGAGATTATTAATTCTTACTTTTCTCACAGTCCATATTATTCAAACTTAAAAAAGGTCCTCTTTTTGAATTCTTCCAGCAATTATCGAATAAACCCGAAGATATCGGAAAGAATTGATTCTTCTGGCAATTATGCTGCTATATAGCTACACTGCTGCGATATCCATTTTCATTCCAGAAATGCAGATTTATTACGTTCCTTCTCTTTCCTCAGCATGTGTATTATCAGAATGCTTCTCCTCGCCACCCTTTCTTTCATTCTCTTTCTCAATCCTCCTTTTGTGTTTTCTACACCCATCGCCGATTTCCCTCGTCTCACCAATGTTTCTGATCAACACGCTCTGCTTGCTTTCAAGTCTGCCATCACATATGATCCCTACCAATCATTAGCCACGTCTTGGATGCGAAATGTTTCTTTCTGCCAGTGGAAGGGTATCATATGCAGCAGGCGCAGGCAGAGAGTCGTTTCCCTCGATGTTTCAAGCATGGGATTACAAGGTACAATCTCTCCCCTTCTCGCCAATCTCTCCTTTCTTACAGTACTCAGCCTAACGAATAACAGTTTCCACGGTCAAATTCCCCATCAATTGGGAACCCTCTCTCGCTTAAAGATGCTTCGCCTCTCTAGGAATCAACTCCAGGGTTCCATTCCACCCACTCTGCGTAAGTGTCGCAGTTTGCGGAACTTGACTCTGCACTATAACAATCACTCAACCAACTCAGCGGAATAGTGCCCATGGAGTTGGGTAAATTGACACATCTCCGGCGGCTTTTGCTGGGTGGCAATCACCTTATTAGCGGCAACACCACAAGATGCCCCATTCTTACTGCTCTTAGTAACTGTTCCAATCTACAAGATTTAGACTTATCCGAGAATAATCTCACAGGGCAATTGTCGTTTTCCATA
This sequence comes from Pinus taeda, assembly GCA_000404065.3. Taxonomy (NCBI): domain Eukaryota; kingdom Viridiplantae; phylum Streptophyta; class Pinopsida; order Pinales; family Pinaceae; genus Pinus; species Pinus taeda. The sequence goes on from APFE030370786.1 coordinate 18,449, forward strand.
GGCCACCTCTCTACAAAACTCTACTACTTAGACTTGAGTTCCAATGAATTAGCAGGAGGAATACCTCCACAAATTGGAAACCTGACTAGTTTAACATTCCTTGGTTTAGGAACTAATTTTTTTACAGGGTCAATCCCTTCTTCAGTTAATATGCTTCAGAAGTTGGAGAGGTTATATATGGTTTCCAATAATTTACAAGGAAACATCCCTATGGAAATTGGGTACCTAAAAACCTTAGGGCTCTTAGATCTCTCTAAGAATAATCTCTCTGGAAGAATCCCTGATTTTGTGGCCAACCTCTGGCAGCTAAGATATTTATATCTTAACCATAACCAGTTATCAGGAAATATACCTGCAAATTTAGGGAAATGTGTGAACTTACTCTTGCTAGATCTATCATACAACAAACTTACTGGGCACATACCTCCACAAGTTGCAGGCCTTGCAAATTTAGCCTTCTATTTCAACTTGTCAAACAATTTATTACATGGCCATGTACCTTTAGCACTAGGAAAGTTCAATAAGCTTCAAGCTATAGATGTTTCTGCAAATCAATTAACTGGTTACATTCCAAGTGCACTTGGAAGTTGCCAAGAAATAGAATATCTTAATCTTTCTTGCAACACACTTGAAGGTCCAATTCCACTATCCCTCAGTGAACTTCTCAGCCTTCAGGACCTAGATCTCTCGTCCAACAATTTGTCAGGTGGAATACCCATATCGCTAGAAAATCTCACAATGCTCCATCACTTGAATTTTTCTTTTAACAAGTTGTCAGGAGAAGTCCCTAAAGAGGGAGTTTTCAAAAAGATTGCGGCCACTGCATTTATGGGAAATCTTGCTCTATGTGGACCTTGGGTAAATCTACCACCATGCTATGCTCATAAACATGAAAGTGTTCTAAATCTAAAAAGAGTTATCGCACTCGTTTTTGTTGTAGCATTTGTTGTATTGTGTTTGTTTCTTGCAATCTTGTGGAGACGAAAATGCAAGAGACATATTCAGAAAGAGACTGGTCCAACATTAAATGTGGGTCATCGAAGAATCTCCTATGCAGAGCTGGTCATCGCAACAAATGAATTTAGTGATGCCAACTTGTTAGGAGTTGGTAGTTTTGGCAAAGTGTACAAAGGGCTTTTGAATGATGGCACAATGGTGGCTGTCAAGATTCTCAATCTACAAAATGAAGGGGCTCAAAAGAGTTTTGATAGAGAGTGCAAAGTTTTGGGTAAAGTTAGACACCGAAATTTGATTCGGGTCATAACCTGTTATTCAGATCTCCAAATCAAAGCTTTGATATTTCCATTAATGCCAAATGGAAGCCTAGAAAAGTGGTTATATCCTGATGATGGAGAACAAAGTAGTTTGAATCTGATTCAAAGGTTGAATATAGCAATAGACATCGCCCAAGGCATGGCGTATCTCCATCACCATTGTTTTGTGCAAGTGATTCATTGTGATTTGAAACCCAACAATGTGTTGTTGGGTGAAGATATGACTGCATATTTAATAGACTTTGGCATTGCTACTATATGTTTTGCAAGTAATGAAGATGGAGCTCTCACTTCCACAAATGCACTCAAAGGATCTACAGGGTACATTCCTCCAGGTATTATTTAAACTATATACCATCTTAAGCAATGTTATGATTTTCTTATGTTTTCTTAACATTTTGAATTAAAAAATTTAAGATGAGGATCTATGAATGCAGAATATGGAGTGGGAGGACAAGTTACAATAAAAGGCGATGTATATAGCTATGGAATAGTGTTATTGGAAATGCTCACTAGAAAGAAGCCCACACACGACATGTTTGTGGAAGGAATGAACTTGCAAAAATGGGTGGGTAGTAGTTCCCCAAACCGAGTACAAGAAGTAGCCGACATGAGTCTATTGAGGAGGACTAATAGATGCAGTGAAGAAGATAAGGATCTCAATTGTCTTAGTTCACTGATAAATGTGGGCTTACTTTGCACAAATGAATCTCCTCAAGGACGACCTACTATGATGGGCATTCTATGCATGTTGCAAAACATCAAAGATACTTTTTTGAGCACCACTGCCATTCCCAAATTCCAATCAAATCTAACACATTTGTTGGGTAGTACAAGTACTACTATGAACAACATTTGTGAAGGTCAAAGTTCTTCCACATCTTAGTCTGTTGGAACAAAGTGGTAGTTATGTAACTAAACTATGGCCCGAATTATGGAACAAAGTGGTAGTTATGTAACTAAACTATGGCCGCTTTGTAAATACTAATTTTATGGCCCGAATTATGCAACTAATGCTGTTATATATGGGTTATATATGGGTTCCCTCCACAAGTTGCAGGCCTTGCAAATTTAGCCTTCTATTTCAACTTGTCAAACAATTTATTACATGGCCATGTATCTTTAGCACTAGGAAAGTTCAATAAGCTTCAAGCTATAGATATTTCTGCAAATCAATTAACTGGTTACATTCCAAGTGCACTTGGAAGTTGCCAAGAAATAGAATATCTTAATCTTTCTTGCAATACACTTGAAGGTCCAATTCCACTATCCCTCAGTGAACTTCTCAGCCTTCAGGACCTAGATCTCTCGTCCAACAATTTGTCAGGTGGAATACCCATATCTCTAGAAAATCTCACAATGCTCGATCACTTGAATTTTTCTTTTAACAAGTTGTCAGGAGAAGTCCCTAAAGAGGGAGTTTTCAAAAAGATTGCCGCCACTGCATTTATGGGAAATCTTGCTCTATGTGGACCTTGGGTAAATCTACCACCATGCTATGCTCATAAACATGAGAGTGTTCTAAATCTAAAAAGAGTTATTGCACTCGTTTTTGTTGTAGCATTTGTTGTATTGTGTTTGTTTCTTGCAATCTTGTGGAGACGAAAATGCAAGAGACATATTCAGAATGAGACTGCTCCAACATTAAATGTGGGTCATCGAAGAATCTCCTATGGAGAGCTTGTCATCGCAACAAATGAATTTAGTGATGCCAACTTGTTAGGAGTTGGTAGTTTTGGCAAAGTGTACAAAGGGATTTTGAATGATGGCACAATGGTGGCTGTCAAGATTCTCAATCTAGAAAATGAAGGGGCTCAAAAGAGTTTTGATAGAGAGTGCAAAGTTTTGGGTAAAGTTAGACACCGAAATTTGATTCGGGTCATAACATGTTATTCAGATCTCCAAATCAAAGCTTTGATATTTCCATTAATGCCAAATGGAAGCCTAGAAAAGTGGTTATATCCTGATGATGGAGAACAAAGTAGTTTGAATCTGATTCAAAGGTTGAATATAGCAATAGACATCGCCCAAGGCATGGCGTATCTCCATCACCATTGTTTTGTGCAGGTGATTCATTGTGATTTGAAACCCAACAATGTGTTGTTGGGTGAAGATATGACTGCATATTTAATAGACTTTGGCATTGCTACTATATGTTTTGCAAGTAATGAAGATGGAGCTCTCACTTCCACAAATGCATTCAAAGGATCTACAGGGTACATTCCTCCAGGTATTATTTAAACTATATACCATCTTAAGCAATGTTATGATTTTCTTATGTTTGCTTAACATTTTGAATTAAAAAATTTAAGATGAGGATCTATGAATGCAGAATATGGAGTGGGAGGACAAGTTACAATAAAAGGCGATGTATATAGCTATGGAATAGTGTTATTGGAAATGCTCACTAGAAAGAAGCCCACACACGAAATGTTTGTGGAAGGAATGAACTTGCAAAAATGGGTGGGTAGTAGTTCCCCAAACCGAGTAGAAGAAGTAGCCGACATGAGTCTATTGAGGAGGAGTAATAGATGCAGTGAAGAAGATAAGGATGTCAATTGTCTTAGTTCACTGATAAATGTGGGCTTACTTTGCACAAATGAATCTCCTCAAGGACGACCTACTATGATGGGCATTCTATGCATGTTGCAAAACATCAAAGATACTTTTTTGAGCACCACTGCCATTCCCAAATTCCAATCAAATCTAACACATTTGTTGGGTAGTACAAGTACTACTATGAACAACATTTGTGAAGGTCAAAGTTCTTCCACATCTTAGTCTGTTGGAACAAAGTGGTAGTTATGTAACTAAACTATGATGTAATTTGAGCCTTATTTCCCTTTCCTTGTTTGTACATAAATATGTGGTTGATTGTATGCAAATGTGAACAATAAAGTTAGATCCATTGTCAATGGTGTTTTGGAAAAGTGGAAATGTTTTTATTATTCTAAAATTTCTTATTCTATCTCAAAAAAAATTATGTTCAATATCCTTTGCATGTATAATTGAATGCATCACATTCACTTGTATTAAGCACATCAAAAGTTATCAATAACTGAATGCATCACACTCACCTTGTATTAAATACATTAAAAGTTTTGTATTTATTTTATATGATTAAAACATAGAAATATTTTTTAGTTTTAGAAATTATGGAAGAAAATGTCATAATTTCTAGTTGATAAATATAATTATCGTTGATTTTTTTCTTTTTTTAAACAATATAACTAGTGTTGTTTACATCTATACCCATGAAACTAGAATGATTAGAAAAAAATCATAAGCACATACATACATCTATTCCCTATTGAAGTGGTTATGTATCTTGCAAACATATATCAGTCATAGAGTAAAAGGTTGAGTGTTATTATTATTAAACTAAGAAACATGTATTACTTCTATGCCTTGAAAAGTGTGGGGTTATGCAGCAGCAAACTTAACTATACAAATTAAGCATTCCTTCATTTTCCAGCAATATATTTTCATTCCAGAGATACTATGATTCAGAGCCATGTTAGTTCTAATTAGACAGAGTCCTAATTATTCTCAGATCCATGATTCGAAAGTCCTAAATTATTAGACCCATATCCATTCTTGAAAATTGTATTTCATATTGGATGTTAAAGTAGTGGAAATTCTATTTTTAAAATTATCATTGTTAATGCTAACGTAATGGAAGTTCTATTTCTTTTTTCAAATTTCATTGAAATTTTTAGTGAGTTTTAGGCATACTTGAGATTGATAGTTTAAGGAATATGTCAGTGAGCTTCCACATAAGGGGAAAGTACGATTAAATATGAGAAGAATCCTACGATTAAAGGAAGGAGAATGCAACAATGGTGGTTGTGATTCTAATTTCTGCATGCAAAGAAATTAGAGCGAGCAAATGTACTAAAAAAAACATGTCTGTGATTTCTCGGTGAAGCTCCTTTTTTCGCTATAGAGATTAAGAAAAAATACCATATGGCAATTATTTCAATTATTCGATTTTTTCGTATTTTATATTTTAACTAAATCTCTTATTCGAAGCCCCACGATGAATCTTTGCTCGGGTTTAGTAGTGTGAATGGTTTGTTAATTCATTTTGAGTTGGGTTTTCATTGCTAATGAAAACTATGATGCTAATACTACAAATCTGATTTGATTTGATGTCATATTGGACTTCTTGTTGTTATACAAGTAATCTAACACACTAGAAATGGAAACACTACAATAAAGACAACCATATATAAATAAAAAAAGTCAATTATAATTATAGAGTCAATCATAGTTAAATGTTATTGTGTTAAGGTTTTATTTTAAGTATTTGAAGAACATAAAAAAATCATACATATTATAGTGAATATAGTGAAATTTAGATTTATTCAATGTTTTCAGATATTCCAAAGTTTATAGTCCATCTTGCCTCCCTCCTAATTCAGTAATATGAAGTTGGGAATCAAGACGAGCTGATTTTGAGGTAGACCAAGCCGATATTGTATTATCACTTGTTTATTATAGTCCCAGTGATAAAAAGTAAGCCTCTTGCAATGAATCAAGTATGGCTTAGCTCTTAGTTTTCCTAATACGGTTTTGCTTGGTATCCCTTCCCCTAGTTTGCAGATGAATCCTTGGTGTTAGTAGTGTTGTGTAGGTGGTGATTCAAGAATATTGTTCATCTTATATATCTATATAAAGCTATAGAGGGGGAGCAAGTTTCTTAAGAAGGGAGATTGAGCAATGGGTTTAGGCAGTGGAGAGAGGCGGTGGGGTGGTGGTGGAAGGTGTAGCCAGTGGAAAGGCAAAAATAAGTCACAACCACTGATTTGGAGTCAATGCAATATACAC
>APFE030370787.1:1752-23150 GCA_000404065.3 Pinus taeda
GTGGTACACCATGTAGATCAAAATATTGCTCCATCTGACGTATCCAATTTACCGGATCCTTGCCATCAAACTTCCTCATCTTGCTTTTTCTTGATTTTAGGAGCTCGATCTTGAAATGACAGTAACTATGTACTTTCATATCTTTAAGTTCTAAAACTATGACTTGAAGTAGTCCTTTGCGTACTCTTTCCAATGCCACCAGTCTGACCCCAATTGAATTCTCCAATGAAGAGTTATGCCAAATCGCCCACAGTGACCTAATTATAGACTAATTCAGTAGAGCAAACTTGTACGATGTGCCACGTGTCCCTATTTTAACCTTTGGCTATGAAAAATATATACAAGAAACTACAGTCCGTCCTCTTTCTATACCTTTTTACGAAACTTCAATCTGATGCTCAGAGAGAAAGTTATGATGATGTTCCCCAGGTCACCTGTGTTGAGTTGGTGTTGATAAATTGGGAAGTTGGTGATCTCTTTCAGTTGGTGTTGACAAACCAGGGATTATGTGCTTCCTTTCAGTTGGTGCTGATAAATTTGAATGTACTCTTTATTTTATATGAGGAAACAAAATATGGTTTTTACATAAAAAATTATTTGAGTTTTGCATATTTATGTGCTTTTCTTTATACCAATGGATGCATTTACATGTTTTTGAATTTAAAAATTGATAACACTAATTCACTCCCTCCTCTTAGTATTGTTGAATATTCCGATAACGCTCACTGGTAATGGCCCAATTCTTGTAACCAAAACTAACCTACAGTAAATCTATCACTTATTACCACTGCTACTATTGTTAATACTCTAACCTATTTATCCTAAATACCTATTACTAAATATATCTAATTTTAACTTCTCTTGGGTTGGTGTTTTGTAATACTTGTTGTTACCAATAGGAAGGCAGGAAAGAATTACCCAAATGCATGTTTCTTAAGAAACTACAAATGTTTAAACAATTGTATTCCATGACTAATATGTGGGCTCAACTAGGCCACATAATGAAATAGACGCTAATGATAAAGCATAAAAGGAATATGGGTTTTGTTATTTTATGTTTTATTAATTGTAAATTGTAAATTATATTCTAAAAAAAACAAAACTATCTATATCACTAGTGACAATACAATTCAATTTTAAGAATGAACATTAGATAGAAAGATACTAGTTTAAGCAATAAAAATAATATGAACATACGCAAATCAATAAGCTCAAATACTTATTTTAAATTATATAATTAAAATGAGTGTATTAATACTCATGAAAATGAAACAATTAATTAAATATTGATTTTGTATTCAGTTAAAATCATATATGCATATAATAGTATAACACATATTGGATTTGTTAAACAAAATAGGCTTTTTGAAAATATCATCGGGTCTTCAAAACCCATAAAAATAGCTTATATATAATATCAATTTCCTTTGAATACAAATTCATCCAATTAAACATTGTCTTATTGAAAAGAGTCATATATATAAAAACTAGTTTCTTAACAAACCAATATTGCTTGTTGTTTTAATCAAACTATTTATTAATTATTTACAACAAAAAATCTTTATGTATAGAAAATCTATAGAACAGGTAAAATCAAGCTCTTAAATTAAAAGTCTCATTTTTAAATCCATTGTTGAGGATGTTCTAATTAGCCATTAGTTGAGTTCTCCTTCAACATAATTAGATCTACTCCAATTTTCAAGGGATATGTCTTCATCTTTCTCTTTTTTTATCATTTTACATGCATAGAAAGATTTAGAAAATGTAAGAATTCAAGAAATTAAGAAATTTTTGCAACATACTAATCAACATAACTAAAATCTAGCAAAACTTTGTTGTAAATTGATTCAACTTGCTAAATTGGGTTAAACTTTTCTTGTTAACCTTCTATAGGTATCTGGGGTCCAAGATTTGGTAGTCACAATATGATACTTTCTCCAATAATAGGCTAGATTTCAAATATCATCTTAATCATCCCTTAAAAATTATTAATTTCCTTAATTAGCATAATTTGATGATTAAGCAATCTTAAAACGAAATATGGTCATCTGGTGGTGCAAGAGATGTAAAGCATTGTTTCTCTAAGGAGATGCTAGATGGGAAGATTCATGATTAAGTTTTAATTAATTGTGATTAATTAAGCCTTAATTAAGTTATTAATTAAAGGATTAGGACTTAACCGAATATACAATCATCTAGAGGGTGGAAGGTGTAGAGCTTATTGATCATTGCACCAGACCAGATGGGAAAATATCCTAGGAGCAAAGTCGGTAAATAATTTCAAGCTTGTACACTTTCTTGGATGGGAGGATACACAAAGTGGATTTCCAATATGATACGACAAAATGAAAATGAGCAATGGGTCTGATTCACTTCCAAATTGATGAAGGTAATCTGCCTATCTAAACATCCAGAGCAACAAAGGTATATCACTCAAATGGATAGGGAAGATCTTGAATGGAAGATCAATAAGGGAGGATTATAGACTTTTCAAGAAATGTAACAAAAGACCTAAAAAATCAAAGATAATTTGGAATCTCATACAAAGTATTAAAACAAACTATCAATACTTTGTATAGGAAAATGAGAAAGGTAGAAATAAAAAAATTAATAGGGTCCCTATTTATTTTAGAAACAAATGGGGGGTTGTTCTATACATCACAGGACCAGCTAACCTTGTTGTATATGCCACCATATGTGCATCACAACCCATAAAGTTCTCCAACTATTTCATTACTACTCCCTATGCGTAATTTGCAAGAGCTTTATATAATATAAAAAATCATGATATGTATTAACTATGGGATATGAATATCCCTATTAAAAAATAATGGAGTGGATTTAAGTGGATTTGAACCCTAGTATTCTCTACCAAAAAATGGTGCCTTGCCATTAGACCATGCACTTAAAGACTCTTATTAAACAGACTGAATTTCATTTGACCAGGAAGTAAATAAAATGTTCTTTGTTGTGTGAAGAAGCCATTGATAGTTGGGAGACTAGTGCTACTATCCTCTTGGAAGAACACCAATGATTTTTTTGCATATTGGAGGTCATTCTTTGATTTAAAGAAGCCATAATGGTGTATTTTGTATCATTTTTAATGGATCAATTCCTCTTTTGGAAAACTCAGAGATGTTTTCCATGAGAGAGAACTTTGTTATCAATTTGTTAAGTATTGTATATAATTGTTGTTGTTTTATTGTCAGACTCAATTATTTAAATTGTTGATTTAAACCTATTAAGCCATTTTTTAACAAAATTGTAGGAAATTTGAGAATATTTGTATAAGAATTCAAATTAATGTAAAAAATCATATTTAGAACTAATTTTGGGTCAAGTTGGTTCCAGAGCAAGTTTTAATCAAGGATTTACACAAGAGTTGGTGTTGAATGAGAACTAGGTATAATATCAAGCATGGAGAAGGACCATTTAAAGAGTACAATCTCGATATATGTAAGAGACATGCATTCCAATGGAAAATAATGGAATGTGAAGGGGAAAAATGCTTCATCAATTATGAAAGGATGTCTCGGAATGATTTCATTGCCATGACATGGTGGGAGATTTATATAGAGAATGAAGAAAGAATGGAAATAGACCAAGTTAAGTAAATAAGAAGGAGGTGGTGGTGACCCTCCTCAAACTCCTCCTTCTCCATATTCTCCTCACCCTCCATCATAGAAAATACAACCAAAGAAAATAGATTCTAATTTTCCTTTGTTTAGATATAAAATTCATTTTCCAATGTATAGTGGAAAGGTTGATGTAGAGAAATTGATTAATTGGATTAATTAATTGAAGTGTATTGTAAGGTTCAAAGAATTGTGGATGAATAAGAAAGAGTTCAGCTAGCCACTCATTGACTGGGAGGCATAGCATTGATCTGACGGGAGAGTAAGACTCAAGAATATATTTTTAACAAAATGTAGAACTCTATATTCTTGGTATGAATTTATAGATGCAATAAGAAACAATTTGTTCCTTCATGGTATATACAACAAGAAATAATGGATTGGAAAAATCTAAGGGAAGGAAAAGTATCGAATGTATAAAATTATACTCAAGAGTTTATATAGAGGCACTGTTGAGTGTTTTGCAAGTTGTTATCATTGATTTCAATCTCAGGGGGAACATTTGGTATTTATTATTGTTGAATCTATTAGTAGTATGTTAAGATTATAATGTCATTGATGTCTTGGTTGCTTACTAAGTATTGGTGGTCTAGTTTGTTTGTTGAACATTAGACGTGTAGCCTAGTAGCCTATCTTTAAAGGCATTTTGTCTATAGGTACCTTGTTTAAAAGAGCATGAAAATTTATTTGTTAGATATTCCTCTCTGGGAGTTTTCCAATGGTAAATGACACTTAGTCTAGCTCCCTAGGAATGAACTGAAACCTAAGTCTGAATTGTTAGAGACCAAGAATGGTTCCATATGATGACAAAAGCGCAATCATTGATCAATGAAGCACATAATCCAACGACATAGAGTGTTGTTGATTTGTAGAGCACATAAGCCAATGGTGGAGAGTGTTAATTTGTAGAGGGCATAATCTAATGGCAGAGAGTTTCTTTGATTTATGGAGTGCATAATCCAACGATGGAGAGTGAATGAAGACCCCCCTCCCTAGGTCGATTTTTAGTGGGAGGGGGAGGGGACAATAGCTGGTGGTAACATTAATCCTCTCTTCAGAGACCGATGGACCATATTCAACTTCCTTTCATTCCCAAAAAAACTTCAAGGAAAGTTCTTGAAAATTAAAATTTATCGTACTCGAAGATTGTAGCCATTGGACTCTTAGTACAACATTTTCACCACCCATTGGAATGGAAAGCATTGGACTATTCAAGACATATTCTCCCATGGATAGCTTGATATTATGGCACTTTCCAGAGCAATTTATGGTTCCTCCATTTCCAACAATTACTTGACACTCTAGTGTTGGATATAGGAAGAAATTCAATTCCTTGGCTATCTTACAATGAATAGAATTATGGGTACTACCCGTATCAATCAACACTATTACCTTTTTCTTCTTGATATTCCCTTCTATCTTGAGAGATTGAGGAGTGGTAATTCCAGTCAATGCATTACAAGATATGGTCAAATTCATTTCTTCTTTCTCTGGGATTGGTTCCTGGTTTATATCCTCTTCTTTTGACTTTTATTGTTCCATTTCTTTCTCCTCTTCCTCATCTATGTAAATTAATTTGTTGTCAGCACACTTATGACTTTTACTGTATTTTCTATCAAAATTGTAACAAATCCATTTTGCTCTTTTTTCTTCCAATTGTTGCGGTGTCAACCTTGTAGGTGGTGAAAGGTTAGGAGAAACAAAACTTCCATCTTTATAGTTGTGAGTGGTAGGATTCCTTGTTGCCATAATTTTTCTTTTCATTTTTCTTGCCAACCTGAATGCCTTCTCCAATGAATTAGGTTCCCAAAGGTGAACCTCATGTTGGATGTTATCATTTAAAGTCCCTTTGAACACATCAATCATATGCTCCTCTGGTGGAATATATTTTACCCTTATATTCAATTTTTGGAAGTCCTTAATGTGCTCCATCATCGAACCCTTTTGTTTGATATTGATCAATTGGCTAAAAAAGGTCTTGCTTTTTGTATCCTCATAATGTGCTATCATTTCTTCCATAAAAATTTCCCAAGTGACATATTGTTTACGAGAGCAAAGCCATCGATACCATACAAACTGATTTGGTTCCAAGTATAAAGTTACAATGCATACCTTTTGTGTGTTTTTCACATTATGGAGATCAAAATATTGCTCCATCTGTAGTATCCATGTTACGGGATCATTGCCATAAAACTTCCTCATATCGATCTTTAGAATATGATGGGTCTTAAATCCAATGTTAGATTTTATGAAATCATGATTAACATTTATTTTTTTTCTCATCATGATTTTCCTCTACTACCTTTTCATCATTAGGAGGCCTTTCTTGTAGCAGCTTTGTCCCACCTTCCTTCAAACCTTCCATGTCTTTCTTCAAATATTCCATGCCTTTCGTTAAATCTTCTTCCATACCATCAATATTAGCTTCCATGGCACATATAAAACTATTTATCTTAGCTTTGATCTCATTCTTCAAATCATCCATCCAATTTTGCTTACTAGGTATTTCTATTTTCTAGATTCGAGTCATTATTTTTCTTGCTTTTAGGAGCTAGATATTTAAACGACTTTAACTCTGTAATTTCAAATCTTCAAGTTCTGCAATTTTTTCCTCTGGTATCCCTCTGAGTCAGCTTTCTAACCCCACCAATTTGATCAATATTGGATTCTTTAATAAACAGTTATGCCAAATGTCCTATGATGACCTGATTATCAACTCGGTTAGTATAGTGAACTTGTATGACCTGCCACGTGTCACTGTTTCGACCTTTGGAATTAAAATCGATACAAAGAGAACTACAGTCTGTCCTCTTTATGTAACTTCTTACTAAATTCAGGAGCCTACAAAAATCCTAACTTACTTGGATCATATATCCGAAAAAATAGTTCAACAAGATCTAAAATTTGGGACCGAGCTTCATCACAATTTCATCTCAAATGGGTTTTAATTTCAGATTCTCAACCTTCATAGAAAAATAATTATAGGGAAAATTCTATGATGACCTGTTTGTGATGGAATTTTGGAGCTTGTAAAAACCCTAACTTCCTCATATCATATATCTGAAAATATAGTGAGATAAGATCTGAAATTCAAGACCCGAGATTCTAAATGATTTCGGCTCAAATGGGTTTTGTTTTAGCTTCTAAAACTTTCTAGAGAAAATGTTATAGTGAAAATTCCATGACGACCTGTTTGGAGTAGCAAAACCCAAGAATCCAAAGCTCTCATACCAAATGTTATGAAACCAGTTCACAAAAATATAGAAAAGATAGATCAATGACTTAAAAATCAGCCTCTTCAAGGGGGCAACCTCCTTTACATTACACAAATGAAAATTTCTTGGATGATACAAATAACAAGACCTCCTTTCTATATATAGAAGTCTAAGGGGTCCCAATACAATATAATATTGTAGGGGCACAACAATAAGAGTAGTGGGCTTCTATGGGGCATAAAAATAACAACATGGGGACTATATGGTCATAATAATACAATAAGGGGGTTGCACTAATAACAATAAGGGGCTACACTAGTAGTAGGGACCTAACACATTCTTTCTATGGCAATATTTTTTTCTTGGATTAGTTTATATGTATTATATGTAATACTTTAGTGAACATTTTTTTCATGTATTAAAGCTTATATGTATTATATGTAATATGTTGAGGCATCCCATATACACACCCCAACTATAGGCCATCAAAGCGCAAGGTGGTTTGTTATACGTGGTCGGGCTCGTGACAGATCATGTAGCCCACTAAGAGTTCACGTTCCACTCATAGATCTTGCCTCTTATGCCATTCAGTGTGTCAAAGGAAATATTTATGTCTCTATTGATGATCATGCTACCTCTAGTGGACCTTCTTCGCCTATTTTAGGTACACCTCTTGCATTTTTAAATCCTCTTTAAAGTTTATGTATTTATGACTTGAAATTGTCTTTAATTTTTAATTTGTATTCAACTGATGTGTATGAATTTAATGTATATGTTATTATGCTTCTAGTTTGTTAATTATATATGTAAATTATGTTTATGATTTGTATTCTGTCAATGGGTCAAAGATGAGGATCAAAGTGCAACATCGATCCCTCTGTGGGATGATGCTAAAGCTCATATCACATTGGAGGATATTATGACCCATCATAAATGGATCATAGAAGAGATATGTAACGTCACTACCAATTCACTGACTCATCATAGTTTGTCTTTGATGCTAGATAGCATCAATAGGTTGAACGAGACACACAGGAGGTCGGGCCCATAGAGCCACCTCCTACAATCCATAAAGACGATAAGGAGGCATGAGTTTAGAGGTACAGATACTTGGGAGGTGGTGAAAGAGGTTGCCAAGAACATTGATGTTCATGGGGAGTTGTTTGACATCCCTCCAGATCGACCTGCTAGACATTGAGGTCTGATTCCACTAAAATATTTAGGAGTGTTGATGCAACCCCTTTTGTTTATGATAGATTCATTGGAGCTTAGGGCCAATTCTCCCACCATGACTAGGTCGCCATTTATTTTTGTAAGCATTTATATCTAGGGTTCGTGTTACATATGAGGTCAATTACACTTATACTGAATCCCATTATTATGGACCCATATTGTGACATACGTATGAGTGCAATGGGGTTCGTAGGCACCCTGGGCATGTACCACCACTTCCGAGATTCTTGCCACTACTGCCTCTTAGCTTGGCATTGCCAACATAACTAGAGAAGTTATCGCACCTCAGTGGTGAGACCAAGGAGACTATTGCAAACAACATGTAGATGTCAATTGGCCAGTGCACGTGTTGCATTGGATGTGTTAGTATATTTCAGCCCTGTCAATCTCCAGTGGTCAAATATTCTCTTACAAAGTTTTTGATAGGGTTGTACTGAAAATTTTTATGTTTTCAAACAGGTTTTCAATAAAAATTTGGTCACTGGTTAGGTTAGGTAGGTCATCGCTACTCCTTTCACCTTTATGATCAATGGACATCAGCATGATTTGGTCATCCCTTGTTGAAATGGTATCATAGTCATCAATGTCATCATTCAGCTTATTCATTCATGTAGTGTCATCATTAGGTCATAGGGTCAAAAGCATGAAAATAAGTCATTTCACCACCTAAATCAACATTTGAAGGAGTAGTGATAGGGAAAAATATTCAATAAAGGTTCTAAAGTTATTTCATATCTCCATTATTATGTAATATATCCTAAAAGGTTCTAAATCTATAGTTTCAAAATAAAATGTGACAGGACATGGTGGGGCCACTACACCATCAAAAGAGAAAGATAAAGTTGAATTGCTAGCTGAGGCCTCCCTCCTTGCTTGATATTTCATTTCAGAGCTTCATGGACCAAACATGAAGCAATTTTGAAGAAATTTTGAACAATTTTGAGTTTTTGTGACTTTTGGCATAAACAGGAAGAACAGTTCAGCCAAAAGTTGCGTTGTGCTTTTTCTTCAGACCTCAAAATGTCAAAAGTTTATTTGGATGGATAGATAATGACCTATACATGTTAGCTATCCACTTTTGGTTCCTTATTAGAAAACAACTTTGAAGAAAATGCCAAAAACTAAGTCAAAAAACCACTTTCTGCCACCTTATTGGACTAGGCGTTGTGCTTTTGTAGTAGTTGTGGGATACTAAGCTTTTCATTGTCTTGGAGAGTTCGTTTTGCTTGCTTGAGGTGTATAATGACAACTAGACATCCCAAGATTTCCATTATTATATTTATATCATGATTTGGAGTAGTGGAAGGCCTTCAAAAACCTCCTCAAAGTTGGTGTTACGCTTATGCCTCATGGCACAGTGCTTTTGCAGGTGGCGTTGTGCTTTTTCTTGTTTGTCCAAATTTCAAGTTTTCTTCAGTCAAATTGGATTTTATGATTTAATTCCTCATGTTATGAGTTGAATTGATGCAATAGAAGGTAAATGAGCTTGTTAGAGTGATTTTGATGTAATTTTAGGCCTCATTTATGAAAAACAATTTAGTCAAAGTCTAAATGGAGGGTTTGTTCCAACCTCCCTAGTCATTAGGTTTTTGTTGAGAAATTCATGTAAGTTGTTCCTATACTGAGGGATTCAACCACTGAGAGTGGGGAAGTTTTTTTTTGGTCTATCTGTATCTAGTTTTAAGTCAAACTCAAGGTTGGACATCAAAGAGTGGAAATCTTGTAGCTTGTACGAGGTATTAAACATAATTCTTGTAATTAAGATTTGTTTTCTTAGTACTATCATTTTATGTGCTCAATATTCTGATAGATGATTTCATGGTTCACATGATCATATCGATTTTCTTACCTATTCAACCCTACCCTACATCTACCAACTCTTAAGTTATCAGAAAATCATGCCTACTTTGCTCTTTTATATCTCATGCAACAGAACCTTTGAATACCTGACCTAGTTCCCTGATTTGTACCTTTGATCTAGAAAACCCTAAATCTACAAAACCCCAGTGCTATAATACCTAGCCTAACATATTTTCCCACTCCAGTCATTATTGGCTATGAGCTCATAGAGAGAGGCCTCTCTGGTTTAGTAGGGCTAGCTGCTGAACTCTAAGTGGTTTGAGGTTACCTCCATCGATCCCCTTTCTTAGCCTTGGGACACTGTGGAGGATAACATTTTGGCACTGTTGTTGGGGAGACAAGTGATCTATCTTTCTGAGGATTAGTTATGCAAGTGCTTTCAAGACTAGTCCTGTGGGTGATAGGTTCCAATACTTGAAAAAGTTTTATCCAAATCATATAAAGTTAAGGTGAAAAATTATGGCTCCTAAAAGACACACGATGTCAAACCCTGACCTGAATCCACCTCCTATTGTTGATGATCCAGAGAAGCTGCTAAGGAAACTCAAATCTCCTCCTCCTAAAAGTGGAGCGCATAAATTGGTAAAAACTACTTCTTTTTCTGATCAATTGCTTATTGTCGAAGATCTTTCTTTTGACATCAATTTTGAGTTACATCTTTTCCGATCAAAGTCTAGATTTTCCTTTCAAAAGTAGTATTAGACCCTATCAAGTTTGATTCTTACTTGCCTTCTTCTAAATATCTTTTTTCTAAATCTGATCATGAGCTTTGGTAAAAGTTTAACAAGCTCCAAAGTCTAGCTCACTAGCTTCAGATCACCATCGAGAAGGCCTACATTCAATATCAACCTGAGAATCTGTCTGTTGCTACTTCCTTTGCCATACCTCCAAATGCATCAACCACATCATTTGTCATTGCTAATCCACCACCACCACCTCGATTGATATCATCATCCCCATCAACACAGCTAGTTGTAGTTCCCGTACAACCTCCTCCAACAGTCATGGAAACCTTTTCCCCTCTATTATTACCTAGTCAACTTGTTGCCCTATCTCAAAACTATGGCCAAAGGCTTCCATTTTTTTATGGAAGTTCAGAGATCACAGCTCGGCAGCATGTTGACAAATTAGTGGATTTCATCAATCTCAAAGAGGTTGATGATGAGGATGCTAAAATGCGAATCATATCACAAAGCTTTTCCGGAGAGGTCAAGAAGTGGTTTCGTGGTTTGATGGCTGCTTCCATCACTAACTCTCGGCAGCTGAAAAACTTGTTTTTAGCCTGATAAGAAGAAAATAAGAATCCACTATAGATTTGGCTCAGCACAACTCCGTGAAGAGACATCCAAATGAAAAAGTGCAGGAGTTCACCACTAGATTCATAAGGTGTACAATTCTATCCTTGATGACATGGAACCTCCCCCTAGATTAGCATTCCTCCATTATCCTGATGCCTTTGACCCGTACATGGCTTATCAGCTTAGGGAGAGAAGACCTGCCACCTTAGAAGACATGCAAAAAAATGGAGTGAGTGTTGAAGCCAATTTGTTGATTAAGAAATCCAAAATGAAGCTGGAGAAGAAAGTTACCATAAAGGAGGAGTCCTCCTCTTCTTCTGATGGTAAACTCGACACTCTTATAAAAACCATGGAAAGAATGATGGAGGGAATGACCATTGCAAATTCACAGGTGGAGCCTTCAATAAGGAATCCAAATTATAGGGTTCAGCAGCAGTCACGATTAAAAAATAAGCAAAAAGAGTAGAAGAATCAATATCCTCAGGGACATCAGGAAACTAGAACTCCATTTCAGAAAAATTACACTCAAGGCCCAGAAGAAGAAGAAGAAGAAGAGATTGCTGAAGCAAACCATTTCTTTTAACATTATCAACATGATCATCCACGTATTTTTCTAACTGAGGAAGATCAATTATCTCAAGATTCTACTGCACCAAGTGATCAGCAACTTGTCCTCTCAAATGATGATGTATTGGTAGTGCAGACCGAAGAATACCAAAGGGGATATTAGATGCTCTAATCCATGTGCAAAAGAAGTACAATTTTGTTGAGGGAAAAAGTCCCCTAGGGTTTTGGGTCAACACCCTAGCAGAGCGGGGGTTATCTACAGTAAAAAACAAGCATTCCACATAACCATGATACTTAAATAAGCAAACCACGTGAAGAGAGGTGCACCTGGGGGTCCTTCGTTCGGGTAGATCCAGCCAGGGTTCAAACCCTCTTGGAGTTCCTTTTGATCCTTGAACATGCAAAACAACCAATTCAAGGAAGCATAGCAATATATGGACCAAGTATCATATAGAAATCAACTTCATAGGACTCAATCCCACCTTCTCCCTCTACATTGAAAGAACCATTAGCATAGGTAACATTAGCAATCACCAAGCACGTGAACCTCACTACTCAAAGATAAAGCAGACCACTCTCTTGTGTTGACAAGAAAGAGTTGAGGAAAATCTTTAAGATAATGGAAACCAAGCCATCATACCGAATGGGACTCCCACACCAAATGGTGTGAGGTCTAGTTGGGATTTCATACCTCGGTGATCCTTGAATGTTGGCAAGTCCAACAACATCAAAATTTATGGTGCTAGAAGGAGGGAAGCTAGTTGTATATGGTTGAACGTCCTCTTACACTCACTCGTCAACCATCTGGTCAAGGCAGTAAGTCGCACTCCCCCTCACCTATGCGTGAATCTGCGGTTGGTTACTTCTCACCTCTAAGGACTGAAGGCAAAATTCCATATCATCACCTTTTCTTTGTTCATCCCATCACCCGCTAGTTTGTGAAAGAAGTCAAACTGATCCCAGGAAACAACACCTTCCATATGCATCAAGGAAGCCAAAATCCACTCCCACAGGGGTTGTTGTATCATTAGTGGAAGAAGTAGTTCTTGCCACACTTGAAGGTATGGCAGAAGCTATTGAAGATGAAGACAAACCTCCAGTCCTTCGAGAAGGGGAATGAGACACCCTTGTGATCTTAGGATTAGACTCTGGTAAAGGAGTTAGAAGCAAAGACGAACCAATAAAATCAGAGTCGGAACTTTTAGATTATGAAGTGGAGGAGGAAGAAGAAAAAGAAGAGATGGCTGACCAAAATCTAGAATGGATGACTCAGGGACCATTGGATCTCTCCGGTGTTTTGCACAAGATGCCAAAGTGAGTAGAGAGAATGAACATAAAGTTCAACCCTAATAGCATAGTGAAGGAAAAAGATTGTTTGGACAACTTCTACCTATAGCTGTAAACCCTCTGGGTACGGTATGATGACGTAGAATGTATATTGTTTCCATGTACCTTGGACAGTCACGTAGCTACATGGTATCACAGCCTTCCACCAAACTTCATACAGAACTAGGGTGCATTCAAAATCATGTTTCTTGAAAAGTTTTTTGATGACAAGACCCCAACCATGTTACTCAAAGAATTGGGAAGCCTGAAGATGGAGGGGAAAGTAAAGGTAAAAGATTTCAATCAGAGGTTTACACGCATATTGAACTAGTTTTCCATGGACACCAAACCTCATGACTCCATCACTGTTGATTACTACATGTCCACAATGTCGACCAGCATTACGGAATTCTTCAAGCGAGCTGTGAAACCAACTCTATTGGAAAACTGCGAAGAGGCTATTGTTGTTGAGAAAGACCTGCGCGCAATTGGAGTCATCAAGGATGATGAACTAGCAAAGGACTCCAATGACATGAGCAGAAAGTCCCAAGCGATGGCGAGAAAAGGAAGAGACAAGGAAACAAATGACATTGAAACCCTCACTTGCCTCATCAAGAACTTGACGACAGAAGTGTCCGAGCTTAAACAATGGAAAATAGACACATCTGTAAGTAGGCATACACCCAAACAGAGACAAGGAATCAGTTCATCAGGCAACAACTGGTACACTCTGAAAACTGCGGAGAGCTCTGTGTTCCACCCCGATAAGTGCGCAAATTTTGAGTTCTGTTCATTCCACGAAGAGCATCACCCAGAGAAATCTTGTTCGGACTGGAAGCGAGTCGCAAGCTCTGTATGCAGTCATACATTTGATGTGGAAAAAAACATGTAGGAGTAGCTGAAAGACAAGGATAATGATGAAGTTACTGCACCTAATGAAGAATCAAGTTCTGGGTATGTGGTGAACATTTATCAATTCTCGCAAGCAGCGTTGAAGGCAAGCACCAAGAAACAAGCCCCAAAGCAAAATGACTGTTACAATATTAGGAGTAAAGGGGCTCCCCTTACAGTTGGGGAAGCACAAGAAAAGATGAGACTATTTTTTAGGAAGGTTGATCCACTTGCCACACCAAAGCAGAAAAAACAAAGAAAGTCCGGGAAGACAGCGACAGATAAGAGTACGTCCATGAGCAGCGAACTGTAGAACACTCTGTCAGATAACATGAGCATCAGTCCTACCTTGGACACCCCGATGAGTCTTCCACCTCTAGACTACAACATTATAGAATAAATGAAGAAAACTTGCATGAACATCAGTTTGTTCAAGTTAGCGAAGATCCAGAGTCAGCGAGACATCCTAATGTGTCCATTGGGACAGACAACAATGAACAAAACAACCTCTACAAGCAAGGGAGCCAATACACCTCACGGATCACTTTCCACTGTGCTAAACACACTCCAGATGGAGGAAGAAAACTTAGGTTTCCCTCCATTCCTACTCTCATTTGATGTTTTCAAATGTAATGTTCACAACTACTTGGTTGATTCTGGCACGGTAGCCAACGTCATGTCATTCTCCATTGCTAAGAATATCAATGCACAATGGAGCGAGACATCTGTGTGAATCATCCAACTTGATTAAACATCTGTAACAGCCATTGGTGAACTCCGAGATGTGATCATCTAACTATCTCATTACAGTCAAGTCCACCAATGTATCAACATAGTTGTTGTGGACATACCGGAAGCATATAGTCTACTACTCAGCAAAGACTAGTCTAGCAACCTGAACGAATATTTTGCTACAGACTGGTCGCACATGTGGCTTCCGTATAAGGGCAAAAGAAATCAAATCGGGTGGTATCCAAGAGGCATATGAAGCATAATGTTACTCCCCTCAATGACATGAATGAACTATTGGCCTTAATAGAACTCATGTTTGGCAACTACCTCCTAGAAAGAATGTTGGGGTGTTATCCTAAACTGCTAGCTCCAACCCCACTAGACATGCAGTTGGGAATCATTCCTTTCCCAACTAATGGTAATGAAAAATGTACAATACATTGTACCAATAGTAGCAGTAGAAGTAGCAACAATAGTAGCAGTAGTACAATCACGTCAAACAGTCCATGTATAGAGAAGTTGTGGACCATGTACTTTGACGGATCAAAGACACATGATGGCTTAGGATCCAGGTGTGTCTTAATTGACCCATACAACAGGAAGCATCTGGTTTCAAGTCACTTGGAGTTTGAGTGCAGGAACAATGTTTTTGAGTATCAAACACTCATGTTGGGCTTGCAAAAATCCATCATCCTCAATGTGGTCACACTCAAAGTGGTAGGTGATTCAAAGATAGTGGTATGGTAGGTACGTAACACCATTCACTATTTGTCACCACGTATCAAAAGTTACTAGTGAGAGATATGGTGACTGATCTCTAACTTCCAAGAATTTAAAATCATTGATGTACCACATATGCGTAATGCAGCTACCAATGCTCTGGAAAACACGGCTTCAAGAATGTCACGGATTAGGGATAGATTTACTATTGATATTTTGTAGAAAACATCTATCTCGGATAAAATAACTAACTTATGCATGTTTAATGATGATCAACATATACTACATTTCATGGCCAATGCTGATGTATTCAAAGATGCATCGATAGATGATGATGAGCACGAGCGCTCTCTACAAGTGAAAGTTGGTAGCAGGAAAGGCCACCTTATCACAAAGGGTGTGGCATCTTTGGAAAAGCTTTATGACTTGCAAGAACATTTTTAGGGGATGAGGAATAGAATAACCCACAACTCCACCATGATGCACGAACTGATCAACCTGGCTATAGAACAAGATTTGAAGTTCATTGACCTTGGTACATGATGCACAAAGCAAGAGCGACAAGCCTTTGTCCTCCTTTTCAAATAGTACCGAGATGTGTTCACATGGACGTATGATGATCTGGAAACTTATGACACGTGGATAATCCAACACATCATTCTGATCAAAGAAGGGTTCAAGCCATATCAACAGAAGATAAGGAAAGTACACCTGTCATTTGAACCCCTCATACAGAAAGATCTTACCAATATGTTGGACACATGAATCATATACAAAGTTTGTCATTCCACCTAGGTTTCAAACCTTGTTCCTATACACAAGAAGTCTGTGGAAATTCACTTGTGTGTTGATTTCCGGAACTTGAACCGTGCCGCAGAAAATGATAACTACCCTGTGTCATCTATGGACCACATTTTGCAAAAAGTATCTGGGGCATAGATGTTTTTCCTACTTGATGGTTTCTCAGGATGCGATCAGGTTCTGGTAGCAAAACTTGACATAGTTAAGACTACCTTCCGTACCAAGTGGGGTATGTTCACTTACAAACGAATGTCGTTTGGGCTTGTAAATGCAGGCGTAACCTTTTAGTGCACCATGGACATCACTTTTCGTGGACTCATTGAATAGAGCATAGTGGCATACCTTGATGATGTGACTATGTTCTTAAGAAGACGCGAGGACCACATATGGCATCTGAAGAAAACTTTTGAGCGATGCCGGAAATACGGGATTTCCTTGAATCCCAAGAAGAGTTTATTCGTAGTGTTTGAGGGGAACCTTCTCAGACACTTTGTTGCCAAAAGTGGGATAAAGGTGGATCTAGACCGAGTTCATACTATTACAGAAAATCCATCACCAAGCCAACAAGAAAGCCATGCAATCATTCTTGGGCAAGATAAACTTCCTCCAGAAGTTTATCTCAGATTATGCGCAGATATTGCAGGACATGATTAAGAAAGATGTGGTCTACAGCTGGGGCAAGAGGGAAAAGTATGCATTCGAATAGATCAAGCAGGAAATACCAGAAGTGCCTGGAGTCTACAACCCAGACTTCAAGAAGGATTTCGTGCTATACACCTTCACCTCTGACAATTCGCTCGTTGGAGTACTCACTCAGAAGGAGGAGATGAACATTGAACGTCCCATCTCCTTCATGAACGCAAGCATGCAGGGACTAGAACTCAACTACTGTGTTGTTGACAAGCAAGAATATGCAGTTTACAAGACGACAAAACACTTTAGGCCCTAGTTGTTGAAGATCTGTTGCATAGTCTATGTCCCTCACCCAATAGTCCCCACATTGCTTGTACAATAGGAACTGGGTGAACAACGAGTGAACTGGATGACAAGCTTGCAAGAGTATGATATTGAAATCAAGACAATTCACATGATCAAACTATGTGGGCTCTGCAAAGTTGCAGCTAAAGCAGTACACACCTCAAAGAGTGAATAAGAGCTCGCTGACTAGGAGTAGGAAGTTGAGATGTATGATACAAGGTGAGAAACACCCACTGAAGACAGAACCTCTTGGTACACAGATGTGCACTAGTACCTTGAGCACAACACCATACCCTCTCACTTTTCTCATAGACAGAAGAGGGCATTTCACCTCAAAGATTTAACATATCAGTCAGTGCACAAAGTGCTTTACAGGAAGCATAGCAACAAAGTTCTGCTTAGGTGCTTGGAGGCACATGAATCAGAGAAGGTGTTATAAGATTTCCATGATAGACTTGTTGAGGGTGAATTTGTGGGAAACACCATGACACACAAAGTTATGTGAGCAGTTTCTACTGGCCCATGTTATTTAAGGATGCACATGCTTATGCCTGCAAGTGCCCAATCTATCAACGATGTGCCGACAGAACACGAAGATCAGCAACCCCACTGTAGTGACTGAACCATTCCAACAATGGGGCCTAGACATCATTGTGGAGATTTTCCCACATTCATCAAAACAACACTGCTACATTCTAACAACAGCATATTAGTTCACGCAGTGGGTAGAAGCAGTTCTGCTCAAACAAGTGAATGACCAAGAGGTCATCAACTTCCTCCAGCAAAACATCATCTCACGCTTTGGCATTTCGGTATCACTTTTTTTTTATAATGCAACATACTTTTTGTCTTTAAAACTTTATGATTTTGCATTACAAAATGGTATTGTGCTAAAACACTCATCCAACTACTACCCGCAAGGAAACGGTCTAGCAGAATCAATGAATAAAAACCTCATCCACATAATCAAAAACACTATTTTCTCTGAGCAATGCAACTGGCATACCACTCTGACAAATGCACTACGATATGACTGTGTAACACCCAAACCTTCTCTAAATACCTCACCGTACTTCCTAGTCTATGGTAAAGAAGGCATCCTTCCAGCTAATATCTACTTGCCTACACTTCAGCTATCCAAAGAATCCCAGCGCAAGCCTTTCTAGCTAGTTCAACGTAGGATGGATACACTCCACAAGATTTAGGAAGAAAGGATGAAAGAAAAAGAAAAATTTACACTCCACCAGAACCATATCAAGAGATGGTTCAATAAGAATTCTATAGGGAAAGCTAACTTTGATGTTGGTGACTTGGTTCTGTAATGGGATGAGTCCCATGAAGAAAAACGCAAACTTGTTAAGCATGCCAGCATGCAAGCAAGGAGAAATGTGAAAAGGCAACATCAAGCGACCCTAACGACCATCGAAGACTCTGTGCACTTTTCCATGTGGAGGTGAAACTGTGACACACCATGAGGACATCCATCACCCAACAACACTACAACTCGACATGCACACCGACAGGAGCACGAATGCACCAGCACTGTCATGTTGAGTTTGGTCATGAGTCATGTCATCCACCTCTCTATTGTGGGCGATACTATCAATCAATGTAATGTAACGTTGAAGTCCAAGAGACCCACTTTTCATACGAAGATTCACGTAAAGTTGAAAGGTCATGGAAGTCAAATAGTCATGAGGGTATTCGAACAGCCACAAGGGTCAATTTCACCCTTGGCTATAAATACCCCCTCATTTGTACATGTAAAGGATGTTTCACCTCGACTCTTCCCACATAGCCTTGAGAGCCTATAATATTTTCTTTGAGGAGTAAGTAGTGGCTCCAATGCCCCGCCCACGGGCTTAGTGATGTATGGTGTAATGATGTGTCTTAGAACTTTTGCTTAATTCAAAAGTCTGCTAATAGGCCAACACGTTTTCACACATGTATTGTAATTGTTGTAAGACTGATCTTGAAAACTTGTAATGCATGTTGCTTTAACCTAGGTTTAACACTTGAACTCATTCAATTGTTGTAATACATATATATTAATGAAACTATGTAGTATGAGTTGTTAATGTTGTCCTACCTGTGTTGGTTATCTCCCTGGACAACAGAAAGACCTTTCATGTAAACTTACTATAACAATCGTCGCACTCGCATGGACTCCTCCACTATGTGTTGTACGTTTTATCGTTCCTTATGTTGTGACTGCCGCATCCGTGTGGACTGCTCTTCTAGAAGTTGTGCACATCTTGTTGTGTTGTGTGTTCTTGACAGAGTTGGGGCTTCCTCCCATATGACTTGGGACTCTCTCCCACATTCTCCATCTATAGTGAAAGAACCATTGACACAAGTAACACTAGCAATCACCAGGCACATGAACCTCACTACTCAAAGACAAAGTGTACCACTCTCCTATGCTGAAAAGCAAGAGCGGAGGCAAATCTTTAAGATAATAGAAAACAGGCCATCATACCAGATGGGAATCCCGCACCAAATGGTGTCAGGTCTAGTTGGGACTTCATATTGGGGTGATCACTTAAATGTTGGTAGATCCAGCCCTGTCAACATGCTGGGAGGGCCGAAAATAATTTAACAAATGATTTCAGTGAAAAACCAAGTATCCGTGAGCCTTTTCTCTCTCTTTAGGGGGCCATGTGGCATAATACTATTGGTCCCTATTGTACCTTAAGAAAACAATTTCCTGGCTGTAGAGAAATTGTTCTTAAGACATTAATGTTTGTAATTATTGTCACTTATTTGTCACTTAATTATCTGATATGTTATGAAATGAAAGGACCTGGAAAACTTGGTCTTTAACCCCTAATACACATGTGACCGAAAAAACTCAGAATGCCATTTTGATCCAGGTGGCTCCAAAATGACACAAAGGATAGAGGGTTATGAATGCTCGAAAATAAAAGCACTCAGAATGACTTCGAACTAGGACGATAGCATAGATCTTGTCTTCCTAATCATGGAGGTGTGAATAGTTTGTCGATCCGACTCTAGATGATGAAGTTATCACGAAAAGAGTTGCCATGGTTCCCTTGGAAAAAGGGAGGTTTTTCTCATAAAAATGGACTTAAATCCTTTATAAGGCAAATCACATCGGGAATCGTACAAAGGGTAGACTTTAAGACCCCCGATCAGCGATTGCCGATATATGGGGTTGGAGGAGTCAAATCAGCGATATCGGCGCTTGCAAATCGATGATGGAATGTTGGCATGGGAAGATTGGGTCAGTGAAACCCAGGGCCCAAGACCCAAACCTTTGGGTTGATTGTGATTGTGATTAGCGATCATCGATATCGGCAATCAGAACGATCGATGTTGGCGGATGCCAAATGCAGCACCTCTAGCCACAACAATTGTGATATGTGATGCGATCTCAGCCGTCGGATCAGAAGTCAGATTGACTGTCCAAATGTAATTGTAAAATCGGCGATTGGCGATCGAAGATCTGCAATTTTGACTTGCGACATAACATGGACTTGATGGAATTATAGATCCGATTTGATAAAATTTGAGATCCAGTCTTTTATGTTTTGGTCGGATTTATCAGTTTTTTAATGTATTTTTGTTTTAACATAAAGAAGGCTATTTCGAGGATTTTGTTGCACCAGCTGACGCTTCTAAGCAAATGACTTCTATTCTGAACAAAACCAACCTCTGATTTTTAAGCACGGTTTTGATCCAAATGTGTTATAACACACGATGGTGATAGAGAGCCGGGGGAGCACGGAAAGGTTGGGTAACAATGGGTGAGAGTAGTATGATAGAAAGCCCGAGAGGCTATGTGGAAAGGATGTGAGGAAGAGGCCCGAGAGCCTGAGTGCTAAAGAGAGCTTGAAAGCCAGCGCAACACTTGAACCCCATAGAGCTACAGAGCTTGATCAATCCAGAGCGTTGATAGCCATAGAGTCACATTGCTTGAAATTCTGGTAGATCGTAGAGCTGCAGTAATAAGCTAGAGCGCTATAGGGCCAGATAGCCATAGAGCTACAGAGCGAGAAGTCCAGAGAAGTTATTCTTTTATGATCGATTCTTCTCTTTATGATCGATTTTGATTCTTTTGATCGATTATTCTTTTGTGATCAACTCTTCTTCTTTGATTTATTCTTCTTCTTGCAATTGAT
>APFE030370793.1:0-20735 GCA_000404065.3 Pinus taeda
AACAAGAGCAATCCTTCTCTAAATATACATCATTCTATGAGAAACCAAGTGTTGTTCGATCCTACCTCAAATCCAACGCTTGTTGTAGCAGTCCAGCCTTGTTGATACAGATGAGCTCCTCCTTCACTTTAAGACCTGCATACACTAACAGTCAAACGATTACATAACACCTGAAAATTTCCTAAAACAAAGCATATTCATCATATAGACCACGGAGTACATGAAATAATTCATTAACAACAAATCATTGAGAAGAATGGACTTATTTGTATTAAGGAAACAAAAAAGGAACCATTACAACCTGAGCCTTGGTGTTGTGCAAGCTCCTCCCGGGGTCCAACAAGAGATTTCCTCTACTTTGACAAGCTCACCCACTCCCAATATGGCAACAAGAAAGGATGGTAATCTCTCCTCACAAGTTAACAATGGAATTCCTAATTCCAGCAGCATTTACCCTTTGGAATGTTCAGCTTTCAACCTCCCCCTCCTCTGGCCCAATGCCTGTATTTATAGTGTTCTAGAGGAAGTTATTCAGTTCCAACATCAATGGGATACTCCCTCTTTTGGATGGGGTAGCTCCTCTCTTGATGGGATAAGTTCCTCTATCATAGGGATGCATGAACCATCTGGAGGCGCTCAATACACGTCAAACACTCTTCTAGAAGGCTCTAGAAGTGACCAAAAGTAACTTTTTAAAGATGAAACTCGTGCCTTTTGACCTTTCCAGGGGTACGCACCCATCCTTTGGCTTACAGAGCGTACAAGTATGCGGGTACAGTATGTTTGGGATGCGTACACGCAGGCAAGGTAGAGAGAACCTGCGTACCTAGAGATAAACATGTTTTTAAGTGACTTTCTCTCTTTTTGAAGTTTGACATGAAGAGCAGAGGTATGAGGCTTGACAAGGAGGATATTATGACTATTGATGGAGCCATATTAACTGCAGATAGTCATGGTGACAAATTTCAGTGTAACAATGCTTTATGTATTTTTATTTCCTGTAGTAAAACAAAACATCCTATAGTTTTTTAGGAAAACAAGGAAAATGAGTGGTACAAGCTTGATAATGATGGGTAGATGGTGAAAATAGATGAAGGTGATGGATTGGCATGGCCTTGGCCTTCTTGGAGCATTTGAGCGAAGTAGGATGAAGTCAAAATTTAACTTCTTTTGACTGGGCTTGAACAATTTTCCTTTTGGTACAAATGTGTTCTTGTTGCTTGCAAATGTTGGAGAGTACATGCATGCATGGAGCAAGGAATCTTTTATTTTTTCTCTTTTTTTCTTCTAGGGGTACTAGCTACCTCAATGAGGATTTCAACTAGTAGGTCTGCCTAGGTGCTTCAAAGGAGGTTTTCACCTAGGACCTTTTCTTTTTTCTCTTTTTTTTTTTTTTAATTTTTTTCCAACCCATTGACCGCCTCATGGAGGTTTTCAATTAATGAGCCAATCTGAGGCACCTCCAAGGAGGCTTTCACCGAAGGTTTTTATTTTTTTTCTCTTATTTTTCTATTTTTTTAATTTTTTTTTACCCAACCCTACTTGATAAACAAAATCACTTTCAAGTATAATAATACTTCTAATGCAACCATGTGCACATTAGGATGACAGACAAAATGATTTGGAGACTTGAAATGTATGCTTTGACATGTACCTGGATTTCTGAGACCAAATTATTTGACTTTGAAAGGATCAAGCATAGTCGAGGAAGAGAGTGATGTTGTAACTTAGTGATTGTTTGGAACCATATTTCAATATAGTTGTGATGTCCTTGGTCCTTTTTCTGATCTAGATCATTCTTCATGTCTTCTTCGTCCGTGACCTTCAAATGTTCCTCTTTTTGCTGATTGTTATCTTGAATACATGGAGGATTTGATGGTAGCCATGAGGGAGTTTTCTTGATCTCTAATTTTGATGTTTGCTCTTCATCAATCGTAGCCCATGGTTTTGTGGTCTTCTTATTTGAATCTTCTTCTTCTAGATGTGGTCCTTCAATGATATCAAGATAATCTCATTTTTGCAATAATCTTCTTGAGCTATGGTGAATACCATTGCGCTCACAAGGAGATGTTTGGAAGTTTTGTACCTCAGCATTGTAAGTGGGCTGAGCTACTTCAATGTGTGGGTTTGGAAATGGTGGTATAGGTAGTTGAGTGGGAGTGTATATTTGAGATGAATGTGGATGGGGTTGTGGTTGTGGTGGAGGTGAATGGTAGGGATAACATGGAGTTGGGTATGGAGGATATCGAGGAAAATACTGAGGATATTGTGGATGGTTCCCATAAGTTCCTTGCCAACCTTGTTGCCAAGATTGGTTTTGTGGTTGAGATGGCCAATTTTGCTAAGAAAAGAGTGTGTTCCAATTACTTTGAGGTGGATGTTCATAAGCTTGAAATTGTGAATTAGGCTCTTGCATCATATCCAGCTAAATAGGCTACCATGGTTCTCTTGGAGCTACATAACATAGCTACATAGGCAATTGAATTAGTTCATTGTCCTCTTGGTAAACTTCCTTCAACCTTGGTAATGATGGACAATGTTTAACCTCATTTGATTCTGTAAAACAAATATCAACATTTTCTTTTCTTCCATCTTGCATTCTTAACATTTCTACTTGTTTTTTTAGATTGCTAAGAATTTCTATTTTAGAATCATCAAACAAATGTCCAAGTTTAGCTTGGCTTATCGACCTTGATGTTGATTTACCTACTATTGCTTTTCCTTTTGATATGTGTTTGCATGTTTCAGAAATTTCATCAAATGATAATTGATATACATCACCTCTACTCATGAGATTAAGGAGATCAATCCACTCATCCCTAATTGTTCTGAGTAAGAGGGTTTCTAGTGTGTCGGATCCTAGATGATGTAGTTTTCCCCTCTTACCATTATACATTAACCTCTCTATTAGATCCTCTAGAATATCATCTTTTCTTTGATTCATTCTAAAAAATTATTCTTTAAGATCACGATCTTTATATTTTTCTATAAATATCTTTTGCATATAATTCCATGATCTTATTGAATTAGTCCCTAAGCTCTTGAACCATTTAAGACCTCTATCCTTCAATGTTGCCGGAAACAATCTCAATTTTTGAGTTTTTAATAAGTAACCATAAGATCTACAAACAATCTCAAATTCAAAGAGAAAGGTTTCTAGATCTTGTGACCTTAGACCATGAAATTTTGGAAGAAAAGATGGAGGGATGTTCTTCATGTGCACACTTCCATCAGTATCTTGAATGGGAAATCCGATAGGATCTTCCTCATTGTCATCATCACCATCAATTTCTTCTACATTCTTCGCCATCTTCTTCTTCTACCTGCAAAAGTGAATGGTGATATGGCTCTTACTGCACCATTTGATCAAATGGAGGGGTGGGTTGGTGTTGGAGAATTTTGTTTTTGTTTTTATGATTTAATGCAAATTATAACGCAATGCAATTTTCTACTTTTGAAATTAAATATGCCTAATGATTTTTTTTTTTTTTTTTTTTTCAAAATTAAAAAGAAACAAATCATCTAGGGAAGAAAATAATGCATACTTTAACACCTCCCTAGAAAAGGCACCAAAGAGTGATGAGCTTTGGTATTGCAACAAGAATGTTTCAACTCCCAAGGCTACCGACTTTAATTATCAACCCGGGGTTTGTACAATCTTAAGAGGTGTCGACACTATATGTGTGGCATACAATGTGTCCTTCCTTTGCTTTCATGATGTAATGGAGTGCCTGTACTGAAGTCAAATCCTAAACTAATTTCAGAAAATGAAATGTTCAAAATGGAACCTTAACCTATTGCAAGAAAGAAAGTACAACGAAAGAGACGAAAATTTAATGCTAAATCACACTATTTTCTAATTTACTGCAAATAATCTATGCTTTGCAATAATTATAAATTATAGTGAACCAAATGCTACTATATAAGCATGGAAGTAAGAAGCATCAAACATCACTAATGTGCAAGTAAAGGGACTGAAATAATTTTTTTTGTCTTTTTGTCTTTTCATGCAAAACCAAGTACGCAGACTAATTTCCTTTGGTGATGTGGCAGGTGAATTAACGATGTTGGAGGTTGGATGGAAGGGTTAGGAGATGTTTGGATGGTGTGGGAGACAATTTGGAGGCTTTTTTTAACTTCCTATAGGTTTTCCATCAATTAGGCCTCAAAACAAGCCATTTTAGGAAAACCTACAGGATGTACTAGAAACCTACAGGATGATCCTATAGGAATTATAGTGAACCTACAAGATACAACCAAGAGAAACATGTGAGGTGTTCGAGGTGATGGGAGGCCTGGGAAAGGTGTGTGATTGGTGGAGTGGAGTGAGAAAATTCCTAGGATCACTTAGAACTCAAAACCAAAGTTGGGAGATGGATGGATTTGCTCAAAAAGCTTGGAGAAGTTTCTTTGAGAAATGATGAAATTGGTGAGGGTTTAATGACCAAGAAAATCAAATCCAAATTGTATGGGAAAAGTTTTTTTATCAACTAGGATGTCTTAGGTCTCTATTCCAAGTAGAACCACTCAAAAAGACCTATGTTAACCCATGCAAAAAAAAAAAAAAACATTACTAGTCGAAAATCTAGAAATTTGAGAACTAGTGAGCTAGTATATCTAAGAAATTCCTAACCAAAACAAGTGAAAATGTAATGGGGAATTTTTTTTATGAACTAGAATGTTTTTTTTATCTAATGCAACTAGAATCAATTCGATTGAAGCTCGTTAGGATGCTCTAAAAAATAGCAGAAATTCACTGTTCTTTGCTAGAAAGGAGGTCCGACAATCTAGATTCGGGAATAAGAAGACTAATCCAAGCAACTCAATGATTATTATGAACTTCAAAAGCTTTTCCAAGGATGAAATAATTCTTGTTATCTTTCAAAAGAACTTACATCAACCATTTAACTCAATCCTACAACAAGACATCATTAATACTAAATGCAGAAATAGAAAGAAATAAAAACTAGAGATGCATGTGAATAAGCAGTGAAAATAAGGAACGAAAATTACACAAAAGCGCTCTGAGGTTCCTGGGATGGCAAAGCCCAAGGAAAATTAGAGACATATGGAGGAGAACAAGATTTAGAAGCTGGACATGACACTAATCTTCATTATTTTCATCATTAGAATTACCCTGCAAGAAAATACAATGAAGCTGCAAGAATACAAGTTCTCTCCACAATAACACTAACGGAAATCTCCCCCTAGAGGAAAATTCGACTTGGTACTTACCCCATGAATGGAGGAAGCTTTCCCCACCAAAATCCCTTGATTAGTGGATCTAGTCCCCAATACTAGGAATTTGCATTAAATGGTAGGGAACACATTCCTAGATTTTCTCAATCATTCCCTAGAGGCAAATTCGACTTGGTATTTATACAAAATGATTAAGAATCATTCCCAATGGATGGAGGAAGCTTTCCCCACTGAAATCCCTTGATTAGTGGAACACATTCCTAGATTTTCTCAATCATTGTAATTCCACAATTTGTGCCATAATTCCATAATATGTTGTTGACTTATTATTTATTATTGATCCTCCAGTAGTAGGGACAAGTCCCTAAATTATCTCTTTCTCTAACTCCATAATCTGCCCAATATTCTCATAATATTCCACGAAAAAATAATAATATTAGGCACAAATATTCAATTATTCTAAACCTTACTAATGAATATATTAAAGTTAAAAATAAATTATCTAATGCAAAAAGAGAGGTTTAAGGTGCTGAAGGATGGTCATAGGCCTTAATTTATGTTTTAAATTAGAGGCATGGGCCTTAATTTATGTCTAATTTAGAGGCCCATCATTAAGTATTGTTCTGATAATCCTCTTACATCACTAGGAAAGATGAAGGTTGTTTTAAACAAGGAGTTTAGTAAGCCTAAGTCTGACTCGAAGTCAATAGTTGTATTCAAGGAAATCATGATGAGGGTTGATGAGATGTCGTGGGAATTAGATCAAAGGTTGAAATTTATTATTTGAGAAGAAAACATACAACTCACAGACAATGCGCATCGCAAATGGTTTATAGCTTTGCTTCTGCCCCACCTGAGGATTGTTCTGTCACAACAAAAGATAGGAACACAGGCGGAAGCTTTGGAAATTGCACTGAGGTTGCATGCAATGCCCATTCAGGATGCGACTTTCGGGGTAGATCAGATTCACACTTAGTTACAAAGCCTCTGCCTATAATTGTAAAGCTTGAAGAAAGAGAAGGAGACTAAACCAGAGGTATGCACGGAAGTCTGGTGTCTAAAGTACAAAATCCAGGGGCATGATAAAGACCATTGTCCTATGTTCATGAACTATATTAAGGAGGGGGACTAATTCCCATGACGCTAGAAGCTCCAATAGGACTGAGCATGGGGACTATGCTATGGTGCATTAATTGTTAGGTTGTTGGACAACATGCGATGGATAATTGTCATTTACTTCAAAAGTTTGTCTACACACCCCAACAGTTGTTCTACACCTTCTAGAAATCGGTGGGCCATAATGAGTGCCACTATCGAAGCTATGAACTAATGCTGGAAGGAACACCTACATAGCAGATCCAAGCAGAAACTCAGCCTTTAGAGTAGGGCACCAAAGGAGTGTGCATAGGATATTAGGGTAGAGGACGAGGCCGAGGAGGATGAGGGCATGGTAGAGATCGAGGTTAGGTTATCTGTTACAACTATGGAACACCAAGGGACTACACGTGGGACTGTCATAATCAAACATGCATGTCATGTAAATACTGTAGCCAGTTTGACCACACTAAGGAAGAATCCTCAATGCTGATATCTAAGATGCGGTAAAAGAAAGAACAACGTAAATAACCTATGTAGAACTTATAGATGTTGAGAGTTGAACCCTATGAGGAAGATCAAAGCATGAATATAGTGTTGAGAAGCGGAATAATGAATAGCGATGGTGAAGGAAAACAACCTAAAGAGGATGGATGGGTTGGCAAGGCCCAAGAAAAGGAAGTGGGTTTCTATCTGAATCACACGAAGGAACCATTTATGGGGGCCAAGAAAAGCTTCGCTGAGGCATCCACCTCAGGAAGTCAGAACAAGATGAAAGACACCAACTTGCCTACAGAGGTTGACCCCTTTTTTCTTACTACATTTTTGGAAACCTACATAAAATTGTTGCATGATACCAAAGTTGTGGAAGGCCTGCAGGAGCTAATAAAAAAATGTGCCAGAAAAGAAAAGGTCCGTGATGGACACTGGGTGGTCAGAAAAATTGGCAAACATAAGGCAAGAATGGGGTGTGAGATGAGGCTAATCGTGCAGATAGGAGATTATCATATGGACCACATCATTTTGGATCTGGGTCTGATGCAAAAGTTTTTCCAAAGAAAACATCGGAAAGAATGGGGGGACCTATGATGCAGTAGTCTCTGATTTAGCTCAGAATGGAAAACCAACAGAAGATCATCCCTCTGGGACGATTATACAGAGTCGTATTTGATATAGAAGGTGTGAACGCGATGTCTGACTTTGAGATGATAAAGATCATTGATGATAGTAATCCATACCACGCACTCCATTGAATTGACTAGGCCATTGACATGAATGGGGTAATCAATTTGAAAAAGAGGACAATGTCATTTGGAAGGAAAAAGCTTCGGGTTGTAGTGTCATTGGACCCTACAAAAGGAGCACGCTACACTGAACCAATCTGTGATTATGAGGAAAGTGAGGATGAACTGGATCAAATCTATAAGATAATAGCACGAGACCAGGACTGGTTCAAATCTATACAATAATTATGCAAGACCGGGACTGGATCAATCCAATGGCAGATGGACAAATTCAATGGGACCGAGAGAATTCCTGCACCTCTGATTCAGATGAAGAGTTAGAGCATTGGCAGAATCATTTGCATGAAGTATGTACAATGTGCTGCAATATGATGACAAAATCATTGCGCCATGTTTCGTCGAAGGTAATGAAATTACCTTATTATGATGGTTTAACTGATGTGGATAATTGTTTGGATGCATTTGAGCCTGATGGCCTTGAAGATCACCACTTCCAAGCATTAGATTTGGCACTATGCACTTTGCTCGCATGATGGTGGGGTACGCACAAGGACAACTTTGATGGATGGTAATATTATAGAAGAATGATGAGGTTACGGTTTGGGAAACCTAACACTAGATTGATTGACAAATATAGTGGGAAGGATGATCCTTGTGATCACCTAGCAAAATGGACTAAAGCATGGGGGAGAGATCTGTAGCCAGAGTGGGTACACATATTTTTCCATACTTTGGCTACAATTCCCATGAACTGGTATCTAGAAATAGAGCTCTACCATGGCACTGCATAGTGGGATATATTGAGGGAATCATTCTTGTTGACCTTCAATTTTGAAGATGACTTCACCAGTATCGATGAAGCCCTACAAGTGATTAAGGTAGTTGTCATCAAAACACTGCAAGAACCTATGGAGTGGGTCCAACCAAATAGGAGCACCGAGATGTGCCATGCACTGGAATGCTATAATGTGATGGCTGAAGAGGAGAATGAAGATCCAAGAAATATTAACATCCTAGAGGGAGAAGGGAATCGCGAAGTCAAGGGCCCATAGATAGACAATCCAGACATCACCGTGCTATTGAGAACAAAGCAAGTAAAAATTGGCACTGAAGCCGAACCGAAGTTTGAAAAGATTGGATATTATTGGGACGTCACTACTATGGATAAAGTTGTTGAGTTACTCTGCGAATATCAGGATCTCTTTCCTACCAAGTTTTCAGATTTGAAGGGCATAATTAGCAATTTGGGATTTATGAAGGTTACTCTGAAGCCAGATAGAAAGACTATTAAGCAAAGACTGTATTGCCTTAATCCTAAATACAAGGAAAATGTTCACCTAGAGTTGGATAAGATGCTGGAATCAAGCATCATAGAACCAATTGAGGAATCTGATTGGGTGAGCCTGATCATGGTCAAGAAAAGAGACAGAAGGGTGAGATAAGGATTGGAATAGATTTGTGAAAGCCTAATGATGTGTGTGTCCATGATCCATTCTGACGTCTTTTATCGATGAGGAAGTAGAAAATTTTGGAGGGCATGAGGCCTACTCATTCACTGACGGGTTCTCTGGATATGATCAGATTAAGATTGCGCCTGAAGATAGGAGCAAAATGACCTTCACAACAGAGTGGGGTTGCTTTTAATACACTATAATGCCGTTTGGACTCCAAAATGTGCTTGTAATATTTTCTCACATACTCATCGCACCATTCAAGGACTTCATTCATAAGTTCTTGGAAGTATACTTTGATGACTGGATAGTGTTCGGACTAGTAAAGTGCCATATAGCAAGCCTGTGCTTGATGTTGGATAAATGTCGCAGATACCATATCATGCTGAGCTTCAAAAAATGCCTCTTATGTGTTCCCTCTGGGATCCTACTGGGTCACGTGGGTTTGAAGTAAGGGCTGATGGTGGACACTACAAATATTGCGGTGATAGTGAATTTGGGGGCTCTGAGGAGCATTAAGCAACTGCGTGTGATGCTGGGATATAGGGGATATTACAAGAATTTCATCAAATTTTATGCTCAGATTACCATGCCTATGGAGAAACTACTAAAGAAGGACGAAACATTATTTTGGGATGAAGAATGTCAGGGCAACTTAGACGTCTTGAAAGAAAAAATCTTCACCATACCCATATTGGTATTCACGTATTGGAAGAAGGAATTTCACGTACATATGGATGCCTCTTGTATTGCATTGGGTGCAGTGTTAACCAAATCTGGTGAAGGAGAAGTCGATCATCCTATAGACTTCGTGAGTAGGAAATTATCGAAGGCTGAGAAGAATTACTCAACTACTGAGCGCAAAGGATTAGCCATGGTGTACACATTGTAGAAATTCAGGCACTATCTATTAGGGAATTTCAAGATGTACACGGACCATTATACCTTGAAATACCTAGTTAATAAGCCTGTGTTGGGGGGGAAATGTGGTTGCTACTATTCCAGGAGTATGACTTTGAAGTAATTGTGAAGCTAGTGAGGTTAAATTCAGGGCCTGACCATCTGTCATGTATCGAAATAGGAGAGGAGCCCAATAATTTGGAGGAAGGGTTGCCAGATGTGAATCTCTTCATGGTTTTCGTAAAAAATAATCATTTTGCAGATATTATCCACTTTTTTACTATGGGAATGGCACCGTAAGGGTATACAACTCAGCAAAAGAAGGAACTAGTAGTGCACGGAAGAATTTTCAGTTATTGTGGGACATATGTATAAGATGGGTGCAGATGACATATTACGAAGATATGTGCTAGATTTGGATAGAGATAGCATTCTCACTGAAGCTCATAGAGGGGCTGCTAGAGGACATTATGTAGTAAAGGAACTTGCGTAGAAGATTCTGTGCATAGGTCTATGGTGGCCAACGCTGCACAAGGAATCCAAAGCATATTGTAAGGCATGCAATGCATGTCAGAGAATGGGAAAAACATCGTGAAGAGAAGAATTTCCATTACAACCTCAAGTATCTTTGTAGCCATTTGAAAAAGCAGTGATTTATTTCATTGGGCCAATTCAACCCCAGGGAAGAAAACCGGTGCACACTATATCATCACCGTGATGAAATATATAACCAGATGGGAAAAGGCACATCTAGTTAAGGATTGTACAAGGGCTACAACAATAATTTTTTTGTTTGAATACATCTTAACCAGAATTGTCTGCCTGAAAGTATTGATGAGTGACAGAGGTACACACTTTTTGAATGAAATGATCAATGCGTTGATAGAAGAATTCCAGGTCTACCATCAGAAGAGTACACCATGTCACCCACAGGCCAATGGAACTGTTGAAGACTTCAACAAGATTTTGGAGAACGTGCTGACAAAGATCTACAATGCAGAGTGAAATGACTAGGATGTGCATGTACTTGCAGTACTCTGGGCATATAGGACTACTTGCAAGAACCTGACAGGACAAATGTCATTCAGGTTGGTCCATGGGGTAGAAGCTGTAATGCCAATGGATTATATTATGCCTAGTCTATGCATAACAACTCTCACAGCTATGGAAGACTGTGAATTATTGGAAAAATAGCTTGTGCAACTGATGGAGTTTGAAGAGTATCAATTCTTGGAAAGTTTCCATTAGCAAGTACAAAAGGAGCATGAAACATCATGGCATGATCACCACATCAAGCTTCGCATGTTGAAGGTAAATGATCTTGTATTTTTATATGATAGTAAATTCACTAAGTTTCTGGGGAAATTTCAAATGCATTAGCTAGGGCCATATATTATCAAAGAGACTATAGATGGAGGCTCAGTTCAACTCACGAAGCTGAATGGAGAACCTTTTCCGGGAAGAGTGAATGGGAGCTAATTGAAGTTGTATACAGGGGATCCTGCACAACGACTATATGGTGGCAGGATATTCTTAGTGCTCCAGGCGGTTGCAAGGGACTACGAGACTATAAACTACACTATTAGGGTTGGAGGACTACGCAACAAGTGATCTGCATAGAAAAGAGTGAAGATGCAATCCAGGGAGTTGCGTAGAGGAAGATGCACCATGAAGGGAGGTGCCACGTAGAACATAAAAAAAGTGACCGTTGGAGTCATTGTTCATGACTCGACAACCAGAAGATGGTTAAGATGAGTGGGCTGGTGGTATTTAAGGCAAAAATATTTGAAGATCTTTCACCAAAATAACATTAATTGTCCAAATTTTGGGGGAATGGTCATATTTGAATTCAAAACCCCATAAAAAATACACGTGTCAATCCAATAGAGAACACTTTGCGCCCTTAGAGTTGTTGTTGAGATTTTTTGTTTGTCACCTATAAACCAATCATATTAGGAGGACTTAGTCATGAGCCTAGTGTTTGCTAATTTTTCTGAGTTAAGTCAGAAGTTCATCTTAGAAAAAATTCTTGGACTAAGCCCTGCAGAAATCGTGAGTACTGGTGGTGATGTTGCCTCTGAAGGAGCTGCCCTAGAAGTTGTGAGCATGGAATATCTTACTCCTGTGCCTACAGTGCTGAGGTTACCTAGGCCAAAGCCTACCCCTACTAGATAAACCCAAACAATTAAAACAAAGAAGGATAAATAGAAAAAGCAAGTACC
The DNA here is from genome assembly GCA_000404065.3 of Pinus taeda. Taxonomy (NCBI): domain Eukaryota; kingdom Viridiplantae; phylum Streptophyta; class Pinopsida; order Pinales; family Pinaceae; genus Pinus; species Pinus taeda. Next base: position 12,112 of record APFE030370793.1, read on the forward strand.
AGTGTTCGAATCACTGAGAGAGAGTTACGCAACACAAGCCAACTAGAAGAAAGATAAGGAGCCCGAGAAGGTAGTTCACTTGGAGGTAGAAGAAGGCCAAGGTACAAAAGACATAGATGCTGAGGGAGTGGAACCCATCATGAATCTACCCGACTATATCCCTCTAAGGAAGGGAAAGGTGAAGATCACAAAGGAATCAGATGTAGAAAAATTTTCCATTTCTGTGCCCCTGCTACCTTAGCAGGTTCCCTTTGAAGGTCCATGACATGCACGAATCCCACTGCTAAATATGGAGCATTGGGACCTCACAAATCATGCTAGTTTTCCACACTTAGAAAAAAATAAATACATGAAGCATGTCTACTATGCGGAGTCGGGTGTTACTGCATTAAAGGCAATGGAATGGATCCGCGGTGTGGAGAACTCATAGTCACTTAATCTATTATGGGTGCCCCATTATTATCACACCCCAATCAACACAATTTTTGTGCACTGGCTGCTCACTTTGGTGCACGATGGGTGTTTATGTCTAGGAGGGCATATCCCCATCACTGACATGCTAATCCATAGAATCTCGCACCTGCCATATGAAGGACTGAATCCAGCCAAGGATTTTGGCAGTAAGACAGGGAAAAGGACATGCCAGAAAGAATGAACAAATAATTCAGTCTTGTAAAGAAGGCACTAGGATATTCCATCCTCTCAATAATAGACCCAACAGTAGAAATTGCACCCAAATTTTAGTAGGGAAGGTGATGAGAAAGCGCCGCACAGATGAAGTTTCAGCACCTGTAGTGTCCCTGGCTACTTAGTGCATAAACGACATAGAGTTCAAATGGTCTAGATACCTGTGCCAGGAGTTCTTCACGAATTTCCTCGAAGCCCAGGAAAAAACCAAGCCATTTCCTGCACTTGAAGAAGGATTACTGGAAGTCACGTAGTTTGCTTCCTTATGGGCTACAAAGGCCCCTGCGTAGATCACAAAGGCAAAAATATTTTGGTTCCTTATGGAAAAAAGTCTCCGCATGGCCATTAACTAGCATCCAAGGTTGTCCCCAACCTTGTACGCACAACTGTCAGCCTACGCAGCCTTCAAGGCTAACTTCCACAAGGTATACTTTCAAGCGTGGAAGGATCCCCAGTAGAAATGGCATGACTTGCCATATTTCATGATGGAGACAGATGTGTAGGAGGTAGCAGCACGCTAACTAGTAGAGTGGTGCACCCCCTCAGGCTTAGATGATGGAACCAGTAAGAGCATGAGAAGTTTAGCAGTGTAGAAGAGAAAGGAGGTAGCTAAGCAAGCTACGTACACACTCACAGAGCAGAAAAAGAAGGAAGCTACCGAGAAGGCAAGAGTGGAGCAAGAGCACACTTCCAAAGATCAGGTAGAACAGGAGCAATGAAATTCACAAAGAAGTGGAAAGTCACATTTTATAGAGACTGAGGAGGAAGAACTCTTAGAAGAAGGTGGTGGCGGAGATGAGGGGTAGTGCACCCCATTTATTCTGAAGAGACGCAGCAAGGAACAATAGGGAGGTTCCAGAAAGAAGTTGAAATCAGACAAGTTGCAGGGTGATCCCATGGTCTTGACGGAAGGAGATCTTGATTAGATCCAGGATAAAATTAGGGATACCACCACCAAAGCGTTGTAGCAGTTTGAGCAACAACATATGCAGATGATTGGTAGCGTCCAAAAGGATTTGTGCAAGCTATAGATTGAGGAAAGTAGATTACAGGTGGGCGTCGGTCAAGCAAGCACAGTACAAGTGATCCTAGCACTTGGAAGAGTCAAGCAGCTGATTTGGTAAGGACCCTCAACCTTAGGACTATTGCCTTACCAGATGGGTCCCTTCGCGTGGAACCAATCGATGATCACATCATCTTGATCAAAGTCAAGAACACCGGGCTGAACATAGCAGCACTCCCCAAAGCGATCTTCCATGCACTGCATGTAGGGGTGACAAAGGAAGTGAGAGCTCATTAGTAGCGCACTCTCAACCTCATCAATGAGTACAGAGTGAACAACGAGTAGTTATTCACCGAGAATATGGAGGCCTTAAAGGAAAAGGAAACACTATAGGCATAGAGTTCCTGACTGGAATCAGTAGTTGTAGAGGCATGCAGAATAGTGCCTGATCTTCATCTCCCTAAGGATGCACATTTAGAAGCGAAGATCAGAAAATTAGCCACTGGTGTGTGCGAAGCCAAAGTAGAGGTCGACCGAGTTTAGTTTGAACTCAACATGAAGATCACTAAGCTGCAATTAAAGTTGTAGCCCACGACTCCATTGGAGGTTCGGGAGGAGCGCAATGTTACGATCAAGGAAGGAATGGCTACTCTGGATGCCACAGTAGTAGTCTGCACAACATTATTTTAGCAAGCCATGGAGTTGGTAACAAATCTGCAGGAGGATCCGAACTTGAAAACACTGAATACTAAAGTCAGGGAACTGCAACAACAATATGATGAAGTTAGGGAAATGACGCGCTCCATCGCACGAGTGCAACGCCTAGCCAAATTACAGGAGGGAAAGTAGCTCCTTCCATAGGTAGAGGAATCACAGAAGAAGGAGGCCTTGCTAAAGGCTAGATTGCAGCCATGGTTGGAAAATTCTTATCATGTCATGACCACAATCCAAGACAAGATTAAAGGTTTGCAGTAGACACAGTAGATAATGAGGTTGGCCACTGAAGGACTAGCTACAGAAACGTTCGTTGAGGAGGTCAAGCAGGTGTCTATGCAGAGCGTTGTTGAAGTTACAGTAATTTAGGTAGAGCTGGGGGATCTTCGCAGCAAGAACGTAGCGCCAACTGAGTGACTCGAGGACAAATCATGATCTTTGTGTTGGGGGGCCTGTTGGGATGGGGTCCCGTAGGTCAGTTCTCGGGTTAAAATAACCCAAGTTTTGATGTATTTTTTGTTACTAATGTAAAGTCTCCATGATTTGTGGATGTAGAGCATGTAGATGATTAGGAGTCAAAGGAGTTTTAGCCCCTTGTTTATGTCAAGATTGAGTCAATTTTGAGACCCACCCATGGTCCGTAGACCATGGGATTGTATGAAAAGGATATAAATAGGTGTGTCTTAGCAAGTCTAAGGCAAATAGAAAGATATCTTGGATGTAATGGGTCAATAGAAGAGAAGTGATAGCGTATAGAAGTGGGTTAGATTGGGAAGAAAGGCTCTACAACTGAGTGTGCAAAGTCCTAGGTAGAGTTTGCAGCTGAGTGTGTGAACCCCTACAACTGAGTGCGTAGGGTAGTTTTGAGTTTGTAAAGCTAAATTGAAGATAAATAAAGAAAGTTACCAAAGAAATCCTCTGTATTTTTGTTTATCTCTCTCTAATTTTTTTTATGATATATGTTGTGAATGAATAATGTGTTTATGAAATATTGATCTAATGATGTGTGATTCTCTTGAATAAGTATTAATAGATGTACGCAATGCATGTTAAGTACTTTTGTGAAGACTATGATAAATTCTATTATGCTTACTAATTAGCTTAAGTATATTTGCATGAACACTAATTTAGGATTTTTCTCTAATGCATGTAAGTGGATAAATCAATTGTTAAAGGTTTGCAAAGGCTAAGCATAGACCGTCGCGAAGGTTTGAAGGCTATTTTAATAGTGTTGCAAGAACAAGATCTAAGGGCTTATCGATCTGTGCGAAGGTAGATCTGAGGCACTAAAAGAAATCACACTCATCTTTGGATGCATAAACTTGGTTCTTGCATTCCCCCATACTGCTTTGGGTGAGGTTGGAGCCTGTGCTACGTGGGTGGTTGTCGAAAGGGTCAGTAGTGTAGGGATTTGTTGGTTGGCGCAACTAACTGTGAACCTGGGTCTAGACCCCCTTAAGCCAACATTCATTCATATCCCTAGCCTGGTTTTCCATTGGCTATATTACAACAATCATGATTTCCATTTTTAAAATGAATATTTTCAATAGTAGCATCATATTTCCCACTTGCATCAGATAAGGTTATGACAACACACATATTCATTCCTATAATCTCTGCCATTGGTCATGTTTGCTAGACCATGACATACGTAGGAGTAAACACATTTTTATGAACTTAAAGACATTCATGGGCCAAATTTTCCTTGATTTCTCCCTTATCATGATTAATTTCTCTGTAAAAAATGTTGGGTTATCAGAATACACAAAGTATGATCTATGATGGTCTTGCAAAATGATTGGTTTCATGCATGTGAACACCTACCTCTTTGAATATAAGAGACCCTTAAAGCTCAGGAGCATCCTAATAATCATTCCCTTCTTCATTTATTTCCTTCAATCGATCTTCTAATACAACATTATGTTTCTTCCTGTTTCCAAATTCAAATCATTAACCAAATCAGGAGTTTTATCACAGTCATCACCAACAAATGCTTGCAACACCATATGAATAAAGCATAGTATATATTTCTCATCACATGATAAATAATATAGAGGGATTGTAAGATAAGTGGAGGGTCATTCAACTACAAAAAATCATGGCTTTTATACCCATAGGATCCCATATCTTCATGCCTTGCAGTAAGAAGAGACAAATCCTCAGTTTGACCTGGTATCAGCTCAATCTTGTGCATCAAATATCCCTAGAAATCATAAGATTCATAGACAGGAGGCCTGTAACATCTCATAATGTAAGATCTATGGTTTTTATGTCTCATGTCAAGCAATAAACTTCTTCTAGAAAGTTCATCATATCATAAATTAGATAGTGGATGGATGTGAAAATGTCTCCCTAGTTATAAGAACCATGGGTCTTACATTTTATTGCACACTTTCTTTTTAGTCAAGCCCTCCACGAGGTCTAAGTCACATGCATGTTTCTTGGTAACAACCAATTTTGTTGTAGTGCTATAAGTAATCATGGACTACTCACAAAATGTTTTGTTAGTGCAGCCATCATTGGGATGTGATGCCACAAACTGGGTGATATCAAAATCAAGGTTGTCATTCTCTCTCTAAAAAATAGCACCATCAAACTCGAAGGAATCAAACAATGCCTCTTCAAATTTAAGTCCTGATTCACCCATATTTTCCCCATCATCATCATAACTATCATGTAGTTTTGTTTTTAAGGAGGGAGAAACCTTTAATACCTCATTTTGTATTGGATGGGGTCTGACATTATGATAGAAACTGCAATAGGTTATTCATAGGATTGATTGTACACATCGTTACTTGTGTTTGGAATAAGAGACTAATCTATGATTGAACTTGGAGTTCCTTCACTACTTGAATATTTTTTAGTAGGTTATCGATATTTCTTTGCCACAACATCCACCAGTGAGTTACCTAATTCTTGTCTCTCAACAAACCTATTGAACATCACTTCCATGGGAATATTTTTGGTAAGCTTGAACAAACATATTTTCCTTCTTTGGAGGAAAATTTCTATTGGAAGTCTCTTCCATATAAATCCTCAAGCACCTTCTCACAGTCATACACTTTATAGAAAAGTTTAATGGAATTTGGAATTGAACATATACCTCTTGGGCAATCTTCATCAAACCATTAAACTATGGTTCCCTTTAATGTGTAGAAAAGTATCATAATATTCTCATGAGCAATACCTATCTCCATTATAAGATTTATGAAGTGTTGAACATGTTGGGTAGCCTTATGGGGCTGTTCTATGAAAATCAATATTTTCTTAAGGGATTCCAAAAGTGGGGGAAATTTGATTTTGAAGGATTTTAAAGCAGTCTAAATGTATACATCTGGCATTAACGTTTTAGAAATATTCAATATTAATAATGAAAATATGAAAATATCTAATTCTCCACAGAAGAAAATTTCCATTGGAATATTAATTTTTTTTCAACTATTCCAAAAGGAATCATATTTCCGATGTTATATCCATCGGATGCATAGTGGCACTGCCAAATTCACCCCTTGTATTTTTGTTGTATTTTTCATGCCTAAAGATTGGAAACCCCTCGTCGAATGTATAACGAGGCCATTGTATCTAGTTTTCCTCATAATATTTTTGATTCCTTGTGGTTGGACATCCCTAGTTTGATTTTCTACATGTTCCTCAAATATCCAATGCATTATCGTTGAATTTTTGTATTTTGTGATGGGAGAAACTTAGTCGAATCCAAATGAATATCCAATGTCGAATTTTCAGGTTGCACGTCGACTATCCAATGCATTTTCCATTGCATTTGGTTAGCTATCCAACTGATGTCATCGGATATGTGACATCAGTGGCACTAGATATATCCAAAAGACTATTCATCCCCAATCTGTCAGTCATGGCATTGATAATCTAACCAAAGATTCATCTCATGTCCATCATTTAACTGTTAGAGCCAAGATGCACAATAGATAAAATCATATACACAGCTATTAAATCATGCACAGGAGACACAACAGATTAACGTGGTTCACCCAACCAATCTGGGCTACGTCCACCAAACATAGGCATCAAAAATCTTTATTAATCAAATAGGAGATTACAAAATTAATCAATTCCTCACAAACTCTCTCACACAAAACAATCCGTATGGATACCTGTTTTATAGCTAAGAGAATCTAACTGCCTCATAAATCCTCTCACATCAAATATAGGATGCATTAACTCTCTCCAACAACCTGGAGCTAATCTAGCAACAAATTCCTATTGTTTTCACCTACTGATATTTTTTCCTATTTTATTTAAAACAGAAAATCTCAACCATCTCCACCTTGACAACAATTAGCCTGATGCCATGTTTCATTATTACTTTATCTTTTCTGCAAGTCAAGAGAATCCAAACACCATCGTAGCTTCTCTAACAAAACGGGTTTCATGAACATGTGTGCACAATTCTCCTTTGTATGCACCTTTTCAAGAGAGACTCCCCTTTCAGTGATAACTTGTCTTACAAAATGGTACTCGATCGGTATATGCTTTGATTTACTATGATAGGCCGGATTCTTAGCCAAATGTATTGCACTTTGACTATCACAAAATAAATTGATGTTGTCCTGCAACCTACCAAATTCACCAAACAAACCTTTCAACTAAATCGCTTCTTTGCAAGCATGAGAAGCAGCAATGTATTCTTCTTCAGTAGTGGATAAAGCAACAATGTTCTGTAGCTTTGACATCCAGCTGATAGCTCCACCTGCAAGAGTAAAGACGTACCTTGAGGTTGACCTTCTCTTATCCAAATCACCTGCAAAATCGGAATCAACATATCCGCAAACAAATTCACTACTCTTATTGTAAGTAATACAATAACTACTTGTGCCTCTCAAGTACCGAAGCACCCATTTCACAGCTGACCAGTGTTCTTTACCCAGATTTGCCATGTACCTGCTGACAACCCCAACTGCATGTGAAATATCTGGTCGAGTAAAAACCATCGCATACATTAAACACCCTACTACATTGGCATATGGAATTCGAGACATATAATCCTTTTCTTCATCTATATTAGGACATAAACTCGAAGAAAGCTTAAAATGGGAAGCTAAAGGGACTGACACAGGCTTCACATTATTCATACCAAATCTCAAAATTATTTTCTCATTATACTTCTGTTGTGATAGCCATAGCTTACCATTGCTCCTGTCTCTAAAAATATCCATGCCCAAAATTTGTCTTGTTGCTCCTAGATCTTTCATATCAAACGTCCTTGCCATATGAGCCTTCAACCTGTTGATTTGTTCTATTCTTTTGCTTGCTAAAAGCATGTTGTCAACATACAATACTAAGAAAATGAATATGCCATTTTTAAATTGCTTAAAATAAACATAATGATCATATTCACTTCTAACATATTTTTGACTCAACATGAAAGAATCAAACTTCTTATACCACTGCCAAGGTGACTGCTTCAGGCCATATAATGACTTTTTGAGCCTACAGACAAATTTCTCACTGCGATGCTGAACAAACCCTTCCAGTTGTTCCATATAAATTTCCTCATCCAAGTCTCCATGTAGAAAAGCAGTCTTAACATCTAATTGCTGCAACTCTAAATCAAGAAAAGCCACTAATGCTAACAAAATTCTAATTGAAACAATTTTAACCACTAGTGAAAAAATCTCACGAAAGTCAATGCCAACTTTCTGAGAAAACCCTTTTGCAACCAGCCTCGCTTTGTACCAGTCTTCTGTATCATCCACACCCCGTTTCAGCTTGAAAACCCATTTACACCCCACAGTTTTCCTGTCTTTCGGAAGCTCAACCAGATCCCATGTGCCATTCTTACCTAAGGCCATCATTGCGTCCTTCATGGCTTCTTTCCACTTGTCACTTTTCGAACCTTCTATTGCTTCCTGATAGCAAAGAGGTTCATCATCATTAGCAGTAAATGCAAATGAAGTAACATAATCATCATACCTTCTCGGTGACCGTTTGATTCTTGTCGACCTCCTTAAAGATGGTTCTGGCGCTTCCTCGATTGGATGACTACCATCTGTAGGAGCTTCTTGATGATCAGTATCTGAGACCTGTTCATGATCTATACCTGAACCCTGTTCATGTTCTGATTCTGAAACCTGTTCATGACTAGTATCTGAACTATGGTCATCATGACTATCATTAGAAATGTTATCAAATTGAATGTGCTGAAAGTCAGATACATCATCCTGTTTCAATCTACTATCTACAT
>APFE030370799.1:0-12386 GCA_000404065.3 Pinus taeda
ATTGGATCGCGAGGTTAGTAGACAGCCAAGGAAGGTATAAGCTCAATCAACCAATAGTGTGGACTCCAGAGTTAGTACGTAGACTAGAGACATTAGAAGATAAGATCGTGTGGGTCGTGGATCATTGCCTCGACTGGATAATAGGGGGATTTATCACTAAGTTTGCAATAGACACAACCATGAGCTAGAGCGAAGCAGAATGACGTTTTCTCAAAGGACCGTGAGGAAGGTACATCAAATCCCTGAATGCCTGGATTAAGATGATGTTATGTGAAAAGAGGGTTATGCGAATACATTAATGATTGGAATGACGCGGAGCAAAAATATCTACAAAGGAACCTAAGGATTAGGGAACAATCCTTTAATTTCAACTTCGCGAGAGAGCAAGGAAGAGCGCGCTCAGGTTTCTCTGAGAAGTGCGGTCAGTTTGATAAGGCAACGTATTCTATAGTTATGACCTCCACTTACGTCGTCACCCACTTCACCTACTTCACCTCCATCTTCACTCACCCCACCTCCACCACCCCTACAGTTCAGCATGGCGAGTGCAATCAAGCTACCTGTATTTAGAGGAGTAGAGAATGAGGATATAGACCAGTTCTAGTTCATGGTAAGAGCAGTGTGGGAAGCACAAGTGGTCACGAATGGAAACATTAAGAAGGCCACATTGGTGAGCATGTTGCAGGATCACCTACTGACATGGTATATCAAGAAGTCGAATGATCACCCAAACGTAGGAATAACAGAGATCCAGGGTGCGTTGAACAAAGAATTTAGTCGACCGAAATTAGAGACACAGTCAATCATCGGATTTAAAGAGATCGCGATGCTTCTAGGAGAAACCCTGGGATCTTGATCAGAGACTAAAGAGTATGATCCATGAGGCTAATATGATGCTAACGGATGCAGAACACCATTTGTGGTTTGTGGTGTCTCTGACACTGCATTTAAGGATGACGCTGTCACAACGGAAGCTTTCGACCTAGGCCAAAGCATTGAAAATGGCGATAAGGTTGCATGAAACACCGATACAGGATATGGGGTTGGGAGTCCAAAAAATCCATGTTCAACTACAAAATCTATGCTTGGAGAACCAGAGTTTGAAGTAGGATAGGGTGCCACGACCAAAGGCACGCAAAGAAGTGTGGTGTAGAAAATGTAAAGGCCAAGGCCATGACAAGGATCACTGTCCAATATTCGCGAACTAATTGGAAGGAGGGGGACCCATGCCGTTGAGACCAGAGGCACAGGCAGGGCCAAGTATAGCACTCATGCTCTGGTGAACGATCTGTCAGGTGGGAGGAAAACACACGATAGACAACTATCATTTGTTGAAAAAATATACACAGAATCCCCAGCAGCTGTTTTTTAATTTTTGTAGATCAGTTGGCCATGACGAGTGTACTTGTCATAGCTACGAGTGAATTATGGAGCAGACCCCAGCATATAGAATTTAGATGGAAATGAAAGGCCTTGACCCAGCCGCGGGGATGGTGCACGCTAGATTTCAAGGGTGAGGTCGAGGATGAGGAGGGATGGGGCTAGGAAGGGGTCGCGGACAATTAATATGCTACAATTGTGGAGGACTGGGGCACTACGCCTGTGATAGTACCAACCTGATGAGACTATCCTGTTCATACTATGCTTAATTTGATCATGAAGCAGTAGATTTTCCTACATTGATTGCGCAGATGTGAGAGAAAGGGGTACTTTAGCCTAATCCGACGTAGAATATTCAAATGATGAGGTTTGAACCATGTGAAGAAGACCCCAATGTAAACGTGGTGCTCAGACGTGGAGCAACCATAAGGGAAGATAAATGGAAGTAGCCCGAGGAAGATACATGGGTTCGCAAGGCTCCTACAAAGGAACTTAGGTTTGTCTTGGAACGCACAAAGGAGACATTTATGGAAGTTAAGAAGAGCTTCGCGGAGGTCTCTACTTCAGGTAGTAAGGATCAACCAGAGACAAGGATGGATCCTTCTATGTTAATTACTATTCTAGAGACATGCATGAGATTGTTGCACAACAATAATGTGGTTAAAGGACTACAGGAATTGATAACTAGGTGTGTAATTTCAGGGGAACTGTGCGTAGTCCAGAAACTAGGAAAGCATACATTGTGCACTAGGAGAGAGATGAGATTAGTGGTGCAGATTGATGAATATGAAATGGATCAGGTAATTCTAGACCTGGGTTCAGACACGAATGTGTTACCAAAGCAAACATGGGAACGCGTGGGCAAGCCTGCATCGTAGTGATCCCCTATTCAATTATGGGTGGTGAAAAAACAAAAGTTCTTGCCCGTGGGGGTTTGCAAGGGGTAACAGTTGATATGGAAGGTGCGAGCACATAGATGGACTTTGATGTGATAGATATTGTGGATGATAGCAACCCTTACCCCGCGTTGCTAGGAATAGACTGGGCCACTGATATGAATGGAGTCATCAACCTAAAGAAGCGGAAAATAATATTTGAGAAAAGGTCCTTAAGTGTAGTCATTCCGCTAGATCCAGCCGATGGATCATGCTACACTGAACCTGTGTGCAATGTTGACTTGGGTTATATCTACAAGATAATTGTGTGTGATTAGGACTGGGTGAATCTGTCTGCAGATGGAAGAATCACGTGGGAGCGTGCAGGTTCTTGCACCTTGGATTTAGACGAAGAAGATGAACGCTGGCATAATTGATTGAATGAAGTGACAATGCTAAATTGCGACACGATGACTAGATCATTTTGTTTCATAACAACCCAGGTCTGAGATCTACCGACATATGATGGATTGACAGTGGTGGATGAATTTTTTAGCAAGATTGAGAGCATAGTATCAGAGCAACAGTGGTTCGATGCATTGAAGTGGGCACTACGTGTGACACCTGTGCGGTGGTGGGGAACACATCAAGGAAAATTTGAAAATTGGCACGGCTACAGGAAGGTGATGCGGCTACGATTTGGGAAACCAGAACTACAACTAGTAGATAAATACGATGAACGCGATAACCCATGCACACACCTCGCAAAATGGACCAAGGCCTATGGGGAAAATCCTCAGCCTGAATGGGTACACTTATTATATCGTACCTTGGATGTCATACCCATGAATTGGTATACCGAGACAGAACTCTGACATGATATGGGCGAATGGGATGTTTTTCCCAAGGCATTTTTGTTAACATTCACATTTGAAGACCGATGGTCGGATATTGTTGATGATGTGTTGAAAGCTGTGAAAGCCGCGATCTTCAAAATACAACAGGAACCATGGGAAGAAGTTCAACAAGCATGGGCAACCCAGTTAAGCTGTGCCCTAGAATGTTACAACATACAAGTAGAAGAGGATGATGACGACCCCTGAAACTTTAATATTCTAGAAACTGAAGGGTGTTCAGAAGTTCGAGGACCATTAATTGAGGACCCCGACATCACTGCATCACTAAAAACAAAGTAGGTAAACATAGGTATAGATGCGGAGCCGAAGTATGCAATGCTTGGGGACTAATGGGACGATGCTATGGTAGATAAGGTCGCCAAGTTACTCTGCGAATATCAATATTTGTTCCTGACCAAAATCATGGACTTAAAGGGGATCATTGGTAATTTAGGGATGATGAAGATCACTCTGAAACTAGACACATATCTAGTTAAACAATGACCATACCATTTGAATCCAAAGCATAAAGAAAAGATCCGCGAAGAATTAGACAAAATGCTTGCAGCCGAAATTATTGAACTAGTGGAAGAATCAGATTGGGTGAGTCTTATGGTATTATAGGAGAAAAAATAGAAGGGAAAAATTAGAATCTGCGTGGACCTCAGGAAGCTTAATGACTGCTATGTTCATGATCCATTCCCGATACCATTTACAGATTAAGTATTGGAGAATGTTGGCAGACAGGAAGCTTACTCATTCATAGATGGTTTCTCACAGTACCATCAAATCAAGATTGCGCTAGAAGATAGGAGAAAGACAACCTTCACAACCGAATGGGACTGTTTTCAATACACCATTATGCCCTTTGGATTGAAGAACATGCCAATGATATTTTCGCGTGTAGTGGTGGCCACATTCAAGGAATACATCCACAAGCTCTTAGAGGTCTATTTGGATGATTGGACTATATTTGGGTTAGTTAAACACCATATAGCAAGCTTACGCTTGATGCTGGATATTTGTTGATGACACCAGATTGCGCCGACTCTTAAGAAGTGCACCTTCCTCGCCCCCTTTCAAAATTTTCTTGGCCTTGTGTCTGAAAACAAGGACTAATAGTGGACCCTGCAAAGATTGTCGTTATTATAAAATTGGAAGCACCACAAAATCTCAAACAACTACGTGCCACGTTGGGGCACACTGGTTGCTATAGAAAGTTTATTAAGAGCTATGCACAAATCACAACACCAAATGGAACAATTATTGAAAAAGGATGCTACATATTGTTGGAATGATGATTGTAAGAAAAGTTTGGATGTTCTCAAGGAAAAATGGCATTCGCTCCCATTTTGGTCTTCCCATAATGGGACATTGAATTTGATGTACATGTTAATGTGTCGTGTATCGCGCTGGGCGGTGTACTTACACAAGAAGGCGTGAAGGGCATGGATCACCTGATCGCGTTCGCAAGTCAACGGTTGTCCAAAGCAAAAAAGAACTATTCTAATACTAAGCGCGAAGGCTTGGCCATGGTATATGCGCTCCAGAAATATCACCACTATGTACTTGGGGGACACTTCAAGATGTATAGCGATCATTCTACATTAGAATACCTGGTGAATAAGCCTGTGTTAGGGGGCGCATATGCAGATCTGTTACTGTTTCAAGAATATGACTTCAAGGTCATCGTGAACCTGAGACACCTAAATGTAGGGATAGATCACTTATCACGAACTGAGACCAGTGAGAAACCAACAAATTTGGAGGAAGGACTACCTGATGCACAGCTCTTTGCAGTGCATGTCATGGATGGCCACTTTGAAGATATAATCCATTTCTTAACCACAGGGATATTCAGTCCAGTGGAAGAAGGAATTGGTGGTATGCGCGATAGATTTTTCTGTCATCGCGGGGCACCTCTACAAAATTGGAAACAATGAGATATTACAAAGATATGTACCTGAATTTGAACGAGGACAGATCCTCACGGAAGCACATGGGGAGGCTATAAGAGGACACTATGCAAGACGGGTGACGGCGCAGAAGATTCTTCGCACTTGACTATGGTGTTCAACCCTCCATCAAGATTTCGAAGCGTACTATCAGGCCTACAACGTATGTTAATGGACTGGGAAACCATCGCAAATGGATGAGATGCTACTCAATCCATAGAGGATGTTGTAGCCATTCGAAAAATGGTGATAGACTTTGTGGGGCCATTCAAACCTCAGGGGAAGACGGGTGTGCGCTAGGTCATCACTGTGATAGAGTACCTGACATGATGGGTGGAAGCACAACCGGTTAAGGACTGGACAGCTGCCACAGTTGTGAAATTTTTTTTCGACAATGTGTTGACATGGTTCAGATGTCCGAAAATTTTAATGAGTGACCACGAAATGCAGTTCCTAAACGAAACTATCAGCGCACTCGCTGAGGAGTTCCAGGTGTATCATCAGTAAAGTACGTCATACCATCCGCAAGCTAATGGAATAGTAGAAGCATTCAACAAGATTTGGAGACTGCACTGACCAAAGTATGTAACATGCAGCGAAATGACTAGGACTTGTGCATACCTACCATATTATGGGCATACAGAACCACATGCAAGAAATTGATGGGTCAAACACCCTTCAAGTTAATTTATAGCACAGAAGTAGTCATGCTAATGGAATACATCGTACCCAGTTTGTAGATAGCAGTGAAGACAAGCATGGCAGACTATGAAGCCTAGGAAGAGAGACTCACGCAATTGAAAGAGCTTGAGGAAGAACAGTTTCTGGTGGGATTCCATTAGTAGGTATAGAAATAGTGTGAGAAAGCTTGGCACGATCGCCATAACAAGTTACGCACATTCAAGATAAATAATTTAGTGTTGTTGTATGATAACAAGTATAAAAAATTTCCTAGAAAATTCAGAATGCACTGGTTGGGACCATATGTGGTAAAAGAGGTCATAGATGGCAGTGCAGTCCAGCTAGTAAAACTTAATGGAGAGACCTTCCTAGGAAGATTAAATGGCAGTCGCCTGAAGCTCTACATGGGTGGGTCAGCTGTCTCACTAACCAACCAAAGCACAGTCTTCGCAATCTGAGGAGCCAGACAAAGTTGTGGGACGATAAGCACAGGTACTGGAGGCTTGAAGTACAAGAGAGGATGAAGTCAGATGCAGATGATTCTAAAGTAGAAAGGGAGCGAATCCAGACAATGACAACATGGTGAGTTGTGGACATTCACGCTACACAGGCACAATTGGATGGACTTTGCACAAGGGTCACCTCACCAGTCGAGTGACTCAGGACGAGTCACGATGATTGTGTTGGGGGCCTGTTGGGCAGCAGATCCCCCCCATAGCATATTTTTCAGGCTTGTAGCCTGAATTTCAGTCAAAAGTAATGTAAAACCCGCGGAACGCGGGCACAGAGTTTGAGAGTCTAGGGTTGTCTGCCCTAAAATATTGTAATTTAATATAAAATGTGTTGGCCTACCCATGCTCTGCGGACCATGGGAATGTATAAATAGAGCGAGGCTCTAAATGTAGAAGTCAGTTTTTAGTTAGTATTGTTCTTAAGTGATATGGGCTTTTGAATGCGATATTCGATCTGAGTCTGTAAGTTCGAGTCTTGGGTTGTAGGAGTAGGAAGAGGCTCTACAGCTATGTGTGTAGAGGCCTATTAGAGTCCGCAGCTATGTGCGCGAACCCCCGTAGCTGAGTGCCCAGGGTGAAGTTGGAATTGTAACGGAACAAAAGTTTAATAAAAGCTAAGTTGATTCTGAAATATTGTGCATCTATTCGTACATCTGCTTGTTTATGCTTATGTTATATGTTTATGCATCTCCTTATAGTTAATGATTGCATGCACTAGTTATGAATTTGGAATGATTGATAAGAATATTGGGCCCACAAAATTAAGTTAAGATCTATAATCATAATGCAGTAAGGGTAAAGGATCTAGATTGTGCCTCTTCACACTCTTTACAGAGCTACGCGAAGGTTAGACAGCTGCGCGGAGTAGTGCGAGCGTGTAGGATCAATTCGTGAACTTCCCAGATCTCATCAAGACATCCCTAAGGTGCGGAAAACTAGTTCCAGTGCCCTCCCATACTACCTTGGGTGAGACCTCAGTCCGCACACTACCGACTGTTGCCGAAAGGGCCAGTTTGGCTAAATCACTTCTGAACCTGGGTCAAGCCCCAACAACCAACATTGGGGATGACAAGATGGATAGAATCATTTAAAATGTAAAATTAAGGATGAGGTTGGAAGGTGGAAGGATTAGAACACTTCTGGGTGTTCTTCATATTCCTACATTGCCCATAAGTATGAGTTTTGTAAGTAAGATGGATGATGCAGGTGTAAAAAGAGTGTTCAAAAAGGATATATGCAACATGGTTTGGGAAGCACTGGTATTGATGTGGGGAGTTCACATTGGAACTCTGAATAAGCTTCTTGTTAGCATTGTTACTAATGGGTGCAATAGTTTTGTGGTTCCTCAAAGTGGACAAGAAAATCTGGTGGTCTCTGGAGAAAAGACCATGCTATGGCATTGAAGTATGAACATATTAGAGAGAAGGGCCTTTGAATACTTCATGGTAATGGTATGGTAGAATGTGTGTCTAAGTCCTCCCTGGATTTCGATTTCTGTGAAAATTGTGTATATGGGAAGCAAAATCAGGTGAGTTACCCTCTGCTGCTAAGAGGGTGAAAGGGATATTAGAGCTTCTGCATAGTGATGTGTTTGGACTTGTGTCGGTTCCATCACTAGGTAAGTATGTGTACTCTATGTCATATATAGATGCATTCACAAGGTCTGATGTCTTGACATGTTTAAAGAATTTAAGGCTCTAGTGGAAAACTAGACAAAGAAGAAGATAAAGGTGTTGAGGACAAATAATAGTGGATAGTTATGTAAGAAGGAAATTGAAGAGTTCTGTAAGAAGTGTTGTATAGCACCAAAAAAGAATAGTCCATACACTGCGCAGAAAAATGAAGTTGCAGAAAGAATGAGTAGTAAATTGATGGAAAACGCAAGAAGAATGCTAAGTGGTGCCAAGTTAGGACAAGAATTCTACGGAGAGGTGGTGGAGACTGCATGTTACCTGATTAATAGATCACCTTCATCAGTGTTGGAGGATAAAACTCGGCATAAGGTATGAATTGGTAAGAAGCCCTCTTTTTCACTCTTGAAGGTATTTGGTTGTGATGCATATGTACATGTTTCAAAAGAGAAACGAACCAAGTTGGATAGTAAATCTGAAAGGTACATTTGTCTTGGGTATAAGGATGGTTTAAAAGGTTATAAGCTTTAGAACCTAGAAACAAGGAAGGTTATGTACAACTGACATGTGGTGTTTAGAGAGATGAAAGATGTTATTAAACATGAAGTCGTACCAAAGGAACCTGAGAAGACATAGTTTGAGCTAAAGGAGGAAGAATCAGACTCTATAGCAGAACAAGAATCAAATGATGAAGAGCCAAAAACTCCAGCAGTGAGAAGATCAGTTCGAGAAAGAAGGTTGCTAGAAAGGTATAGTCCATCTACTTTTTGTTCGAAATTTTATTTATTTATTATCAATGATGATCCCATAACTATTAGGGAGGAAGTAGATTAAGAGGATGGAAAACTTTGAAAGAAGGCCATGATTGATGAATTGGCATCTTTGGAAAAAAATGAGGCTTGGGATCTGGTGGAATTGCTGGCTTGAATTAAACCCATTGGAAAAAATGGGTGTTTAAGAAGAATATGAATGCAGAAGGAAAGGTGGAGAAACATAAAGCTCGGTTGGTAGCAAAAGGTTATTCCCAGTGTGGGGAATTGGTTTGGGTGATATTTTTTCTCCTGTTGTCAAGGTAGATTCTATTAGATTACTTTTATCTATTGTTTTTGCTCTTGATTTTGAGGTAAAATAGATGGATGTGAAGACAACATTTCTTCACTTGAATGCTTTGTTGCGAAGGGTAAGAAATAACTAGTATGCAGATTAAAAAAGTCTTTGTATCGATTAAAATAGTCACCAAGGATGTGGTATCCAAATTTTGATACATATATACGGGGACTTGGCTTCACCAGAAGCAAAGCAGATCACTATGTGTAATTTAAATTAATTGGTGGCCATGTTATTTATTTGGTATTATATGTTGATGATATGTTGTTGATTGGAAATAATAAAGAAATTATCGAGGATTTCAAGACCCAATTTTCCACCAAATTCGACATGAAGGATATTGGTGCTGCAAACTATATTTTGGGCATGAAAATTAAATGATATTGGAAAAGAGGAAACACTTCTTAAACATATGAAGTATGTCAAGAAAATATTGTAGAAGTTTAATATGAATTATAGTAAACTGGTGAAGATTCCTATTCCTGTAGGTGTAAAGTTATTTGCTGAACAGTCTCCCAAGACACAAGAAGAGGAAGAGGACATGTCCCGTGTTCCTTTCGCAAGTGCAGCCACTAGCCTGATGTATGCAATGGTCTGTACTACACTAGGCATTACACATGAAGTGGTAATATTGAGCAGGTTTATGTCAAAACTAGGGAGGGAGCATTAGACAACATTGAAGTGGGTTTTTAGGTATTAGCATGGAACTAGTGATTATGGTCTGTGCTACCACAGAATACTAGGATTGGAAAGAGTTTTGGACATCCTAACATTGTTGATGCAGACTTAGTTGGAGATCTAGATCAGAGAAGATCTACAAGTGGGTATGTGTTTAACCTATTTAGAGATGGAGTAAGTTGGATGAGAAAGAGACAGTTTGTAGTGGCACTTTCAACTACAAAGGTAGAATACATAACAACCATTCATGCAAGAAAGGAAGTAGTTTTGTTGCAGAGACTGTGTTCATGTATGCGGTTAGTACAACGAGCTATAAGGATATAGTGTGACAACCAGACTCCAATTTTCTTGGTAAATAGCCCTACTTATGATTCAAAGATAAAGAATATTGATGTTCAGTATCACTTTGTGAGGGATATGGTTGAGGACAAAAAGGTGTTGCTAGTAAAGGTGGAAACTTTGAAGAATGTTGTAGATGCATTGATGAAGTCTATGAGAATTGATAAGTTTTCTTGGTGTAGAGAACAAATGGGCGTTTCAGGCCTAAATTAATGACTAAGATCTCTTGGGACCCCCTATGTGGTAAATAAAACAAGTGGGAGAATGTTTTATATTCTTTCCACAACTAGTCACACATGCAAGGGGGTCACAAGGGGTGATAGTCCCCCTTGTTCCTTGCACCAGGCACAATAGGGGGGTCACAGGGGGGATGAAGCCCCCCTTTTCAAGGGGTTTCAGAGAGGCATTAGCCCCCTTGTATAGGGTCCACTTCCTCGGGAAATTTTTTTTGACCCTATATTAGGTGGTCAGACCTACCTGTGGTTTTGTGCATGGGTTTTTCACATGGTTTTTAGCATGATGGTTTTCTACCCATGGTATTTTGTAGATCCAGTCAAGGGAACTACATTTATGTTCTAATCGAGGGTTAATGGATTAAGGTTTATGAATTCTTTGACATGTATATATAGGTATTGTAACATTGAAAGTAGCCCAATGAAAAATAAGTCTGGTAGCCTCCGTTTTGGGATCTAGAGGAAAATCTCTATGGATATTTGTTTTATGTTTTATGTTCTTGCCGTTGTTTATTTTTTTCTTTCAGAATTTAGACATAGGTAATTTATGTATGGGGTTAAAACCTACATCATGCACTCTACAAATATTTAGAGGTATCTAAAATCATTATCTTCTTTTAACTTCTTCTAGTGGAGTAGTAGGATTAGTATACAATTGGACCTCCTCTAACTTTGCTTTTAGACTGTGATTGTCCTCTTCAATCATCGATAGTTTCCATTCTATGGGAGCATATATTTTCATGTGGACATCTTACTTCTTGTTATATATTGATTTAAAAACTCATAAGAGTTCCCCTCCTTTTTCCTTCACTCACTTTCGTGCTTCTTCCAATTGTGTGTGTGCTTCTCATAGATTTTTTTGCTTAAAAGTAAGTTGGACTAGGTCTATCAAGGTTGCTTGTGCCAAAAAATGTAATTCATGGGCAATCAATTGCTACCAAGAATGTAAGACATGCATTGGTAATTAGGAAAGAATTGATTCTACCTATCGTAGCACTTGATGCCTCTACTGGACATCAGAGTCTGTAAAGTGTATTTTGACTAGGGGAACAACTAAGGTGCAGTGAAAGTGTGATGCTTCACCAAATTTGAGGATGGATGCTCAACTTCCAGTCATATATATTGTTAGGCCCCTATACTACTAGTGTAACCCTTATTGTTATTAGTACAACCCACTTATTATATTGATGTACCCATGCAGTGCCCATATTGTTACTATTGTGCCCCATAGAAGCCCACTATTGTTATTATCGTACCCTTATATTATTATTGTTATGTCGGCTCTGATTATGTTATGACCCCTTAGATTCCTATATAAAAAAGGATGTCTTTTCATTTGTATCATCCAAGAATTGTTCATTTATGTAATGTAAAGGAGGTTGCCCCCTCGAAGAGGCTGAATTCTAAGGCGGTTGATCTATCTCTTTCTATCTTTTTTGAGCTGGTTTCATAACATTTGGTATCAGAGCTTTGGATTCTAGGGTTTCGCTGCTCCAAACAGGTCATCGTGGAATTTGCACTATAAATTTTTTTCTGTGACGTTTCAGAAGTCGAAAAAAAAACCCATTGGAGAAGAAAGCACGCTGAACCTTGAGTCCAAATTTCAGAGCTTTTTGCGCGATATTGGAGGAGATATGATCTGAGGAAGTTGGTCTTTTTGCAGACTCCTGAATTACATTCAATCCAGGTGACCTGGGGAAAATCGTCATAACTATCTCTCTGAGCATCGGATTGAACTTTCGTAAGAAGGTACAGAAAGAGGACGGACTGTAGTTTCGTTTTTGCATTTTTCAGATCCAAAGGTCGAAACAGTGACTCGAGGCTTGTCGTGCAAGTTCGCTCTACTGAACTAGTCTATAATCAAGTCACTGTGGGAGATTTCGCATAACTCTTCCTTGGAGAATCCAATTTGGGTCAGACTTGTGGCATCGGAAAGAGGACACAGAGGGCTACTACAGGTCTCAAATTTAGAACTAGATTATCAGAAAGTACAGAGGTACATCAGAGGCAAGATCGAGCTCCTAAAATCAAGAAAAAGCAAGATGAGGAAGTTTGATGGCAAGGATCCAGTAAATTGGATATGTCAGATGGAGCAATAT
>APFE030370804.1:2018-20517 GCA_000404065.3 Pinus taeda
CGGCAGCATAACCTCTCTTTCAGCTCTTAGCTCAATACTATTTCTCTCAAAAACTCTAGCACTTCTTCTCCAAAAATTTGCACTCAAGAACTAGCCCGTTCATTATGGGGAGACAGGCCTTTATAGATGGGGGGAGAGGAGATATGCATTGTATATGGACACATTTTGAGTTTTTGGTAATGTCCCATGATAGCCATTGCCTTGGATAGAAAAGTCGACGGTCGACTGCTTTTGTGGGCTTTTTCCTCCAGGGAACTGGGTGAGTCACAGAGGAAAAAACATTCTAGCATGCGTTGGCCAAAAATCATGCCTAAATTGTGTGGCGCGGGCCGTGCTCTGGGACAGAGCGTATATGGGTGTGCCCTCTTTGTAGGGACCGAGCCATTGGTGCGGGTTAATATACTGTGGACCCACGCTAATGGGAAAAAGGCATTTTCCAAGGTTAATCTTCAGAGGGTGTCTTCAGGGTTATTGAACTTCATACTCAGGAGACCTCAATGCAAGTGTTTTCAAGTTATGTCACTGGCCACAGGTCCGTAAATGTGTCCTCCAATGTGTGACAATGGGGGTGTAACAAGGACAGTGACCAACGGTGAGAAATTACTGCGTAACAGGGTGAATTAGTATTAACGCTAATTTTAACTTTTAAGCCAATTTATATTTATTCATTCAAACTTGGCATCCATTATATTAAATAAACCATTAAAAACCATATCAACCAACACAAGCATACACATAATGAGAAACAAACACATGAGAAATGAAGATTTAACATGGAAACCCTTTCTAGAAAAAAAAAACACCAAATCTTGTTGTTGTTATTGATGTAAAAAATAAGAGAACCTACTCTATTAGATCAATATGTTTTTGAGCCACCACTCACAGGAAACACCAAATCCTTTGATTGTTTGCTACCACCCACTAGAACGGTGCACAAACTCCCCCGTTTTGCAGATAGTTGATTAACCTACTAGAAGCAACCTATGAAGCACCAAATTTCCTCTCCTTGGATTTATGAAAGCATCAAATTGGACGAGTAACCAACCCCCAAGCATTCTTAGACACCCACTGGAGATCAAAGCACCAACTTCCTGCATGCATACACCAACACACACTCAAATAGGAACTAATGTTCTCTGTAGATGGAGATGATTCTACCTAATATCAACTATATTTTCCTCAACATCCCTTCTTCTGCTCGTCCCACAATACACTCTTTCCTCTGCTCAATCTATAGCAACTTGCTGTTATCACCCCTTCACTCTCAGCAACCTACTTTCAACACTTGACCGCTTCTTTTCCAGAGGTCTCGGCCTCTCACACAATAATATTAGCTCTCTTAGCCTCTGACACAACAACACATGCTCTCCCGTCATTAGAAAATAGCTATGCAACACTTTGGGACTTTTTCCTTTGCATATGCACTATGTTCCTCTCTCTACATCATAGGCTCATTCAACCTCTCCTCAACAATGTGCTCATGCACAAATATCTCCATAAAACTCACTAGAAATACTCAGAGATGTTGTCTCTGTTAGCCATCACTCTGTCACTCACACTTCCCAAGTGTACTCTTACACTTGGGACTCCTTCCTGTTGTTTCATTTGATACATTTATACTATGACCATATTAAACACGGAGCATGGGTTTCTAAGAATTTTCTCTTGCTAATATTGTCCCAATAGTGTTGATCATTACCACTCAGGACATAGTTTTGAATTTCCTTCCAAGGAAAAATATGTACCTTAGGCATGCCTCTGCTTCATGCAATCATATGTTTTTTTTCTGAGGATTGGTTCCTCATTTAATCCCTTGTAGTGTGCACACAGGATCAAGGATGGCCTGTCTCAGCTCATGACAAACTTCATTATTTCATCTTGTACAACCGTGGTCTTATTTGTTCATCGAGCGAGCAGTTTCTACAATTTCCATTACTCTCGTTAGATCAACCTTTCCATGCACTTTTACATAGTTTTCAACTCATTCATCCTTCATTCTCCTCTATATTGCAATATCAAAGCTCCACATATCATAACTTTAATAAGGTGATGTTAAGAAATTGCTAGATTTTGATTGGTCTTTAACCACTTTTTCTTCAACCCTTATTGTTTTACACCATAAATATCGTGCTATGACCGACAGATTCATAAACCTCTTATTTCAGTTTTAGGGCTCCACATATCGTAACTTTATTAAGGTGATGTTACGAAATTGAAAGATTCTGATTTTCCTTGAGCCCCTTTTTCTTCGCCCCTCATTGTTTTATGCCATAGAATGAGGTGTTGTGACCTATATCATAGCACTTAGGTGTAAATCCATTTAGTATCTTTCTCGCGGGATATCTTGTTTTCTTCTTGTTCATGCCCTTAGTTATTTGGGCTCCACAACCAAACACTAATCAACATAATAACTCCCTGGTCTTGAGACTTTTCTGAAAATTCAATTACGATGAAGTTACGAAATACTGACCTTTCATATGATCACATGGCATCTCCATAACACTTAGGTATTAAGCCTTTCACTACACCCTTGGTTCTTTAGGCTCCATGACCAAGCACCAATCAACATTTGAGCTCCCTAATATTAGGAATCTACTCAAAATTCAATTACGGAAATGTTACAAAATACTGACCTTCGAAATACCAATGTGTAGTCTCCATAACACTTAGGTGTTATCCCTGATCTATGCCCTTGTTTCTTTGGGCTCCATGACCCAATGCCAACCAAATCGGAGCTCCGTTCATCAAGACTTTATCAAAATGAAATCACAATGGAGTTACAAAATATTTGACCTCCAATATGCTCCAAGGATGACATCATGCTCTCATCATCAACCACACATGGCATCTCCATAATGGCGACATGTGTCACCAAGATTTTACCCATTAGGTCAATAAATAATGTTGAATTTCACTCCCTTGTGTCATCCATACAACGATGTCATGTTGATGTCATCTCCCACCATCAGCTCCTGAGGGCTAATCAACTACTACCATGTGTTGAAATGTGGCAACAAGAATATTCCAATTTTAATTTTTCCTTGAATTAAAATCAAATTTAGTCATACCAGCTACTTAAAAATAATCAATTAATTGATTATGGATTAATTAGTTGCAGAAATTCAAGTTAGGAGTTTTTCTAAAGTCATGCAACATTTATGCCTTCAATTAAGGAGAAAAGGTTGAGTTATATTTGAGTTGTAATTAGTTAACTTAGATTACTGAGTTAAGTCTAGTTAAATTAGTTCCAAACTATTTGAGGAACTAATTTTGAGTTATCAGTCAGTTGATGCATGCATGCACTCAACTAGTGTACTCCAGATAACTGAAGATTCTCTCATCAGTATCTCACCCATGTCTATTATGAGAAAGACCCAGTTAAGATTAAAGTCAAGCACAATGTAATATCAGTTGCATGTGTTTTCTTATAAATAAAACTCATGCATGCAGAAAGGTATCATTCGTTGAGGATTGCATAGTTCTGATAGTGTGTGAGAGGAGTGATCCACTTGGTGAGGTGAGAATCATCCACTAGAAACAACACAAAGAAATAGGAGCTTAGGGGGCAGAGAGGAAGGCTTGTGAGCAGCCAAGTTTTCCTATGAACATCTGTGAGGATTGTATTGAGAGTTGGCTAGCTATGAGAGCTAAGGCTATGTATAATTCCTATGTATTTCCACCTTGTATGATAATACAAATAGTGGGAATTCTAGCTAAGGCTTTCCCTGAAGTATTGTCATGTGTATTGTGCATTGATTCTTCTTCTTCTGGTTAGATGTGCTCAGCTTGATCTTTTTCGATCTTTTAAGCTTCTGCAAATTGATAGTAGAAGTAGGTTATAGTATTCTTCTTTGGTTTATATTTCATTACCGAGATAACCTGCAGGTATCAGATCTACATAGTAGGATTTGTAGATAGAATTTCTTCATGGAATCAGAGCTGGAGCTACATAATTTCTACATGGTATCAAAGCCAACTTTGTCAGAGTTGTGAAGAGTATACGGAGAAGATAATTCGAAGTTTGAAGTTTGGGGTTGCAGGTGAAAATCAGATTCATATCATACTTCAGGTTGGCCAATGGCGTTCTATGTCTTGAGACTCGAGTATGCCTTGGAAGGTAGCTCGAATTACATAGAATGGAAAGATAGAATGGAGGTTAGACAATGGCTTGAAGGATTTCATTGATAAAGAAATCCCAAAGCCAACTTCAACTCAGGCACAGGAGTTGGTTGAGTGGAGGAAGTGTGTTGCGAAGGCGAGATGGATCATCCTTGGGGGAGTTCGAGACCATATTGTCTCAAGTCTCCATGGGAAGGATAATCCATTTTCAATGTGGAAGACATGAAAGGACCTCTACTAGAATAGTAGCGACTAGAGGAAATTGGTGCTCAAGGATAAGCTTCAAACAATTGAGATGGAGAAGGGAAATACCATTTCCACATATCTGAACAAGCTCAACACCTACAAAGATGAGTTTGGCAGTGTGGGAATAACTATTGTTGATGATGATATGGTAAGCCTCTCTCTCCTTTGCCTTCCAAAGAGTTTGAATAGCTACCAGGACTCTGTGAATGAAGGGAGAAACTACTAGATTGGGAACAACTGTGGTCGGATCTCATTCAAGAGGAGATCATGAGGAGCGCACCAGATGGTTATTCATCCAAGAATAATAATGAATAAAATATGGCCTTAGCAAGTAAGGCAAGGAAAGGGAAGGTGAAGGCTTCCCATTCCAAATCGAATTCTTCTCATGGAGGGAAGAAGGGTGACAAGTCTAAATTAAGATGCTTTAATTGTCATGAGATGGGACATTATGCAACTAATTTCCCATTGAAGAAGTCCAATAAGGGATCCTCGGGAGGATCGAAAGGTAAGGCATTAGCCTCTCAGTTGGAAATGGACTTTACCCTCATTGCATGCATGGTGTCATCGATGATGGGTTGTGTTTGGTATCTTGATAGTGGAGCCTCATTCCACATGACCGGTGATAAAAGTTTATTTCGTACCTTGGAGGAGAAAGACCTCAATATGTGCATAGATATGGGTGAGGATGGAAGGTATAGTGTTTCAGGAGTGGGCATGGTTTCTTTTTAGAGGGAGTATGGAGCTCGTCTCACCTTGACAGATGTGAAGTATGTGCCTGGACTGAAGAAGAACTTGGTATTGATTGCGATGTTGGAGGACAAAGGCTATGATGTTGTCTTCAGTAAAGGAAAGACATTCCGAAGACAAATAGCCATGGGTCAGATAAAGAGGATTTGGATTCAGGTGAAGAATCTCTATAAACTAGAGGTAGATGATTGTGTAGCATTGAGTACCAAGGTAGAATTGGTGCAAAGCTAAGACATTGGCGAGTTTTGGCACACGTAGTTGGGTCATTTACATCACGGGGCTTTGAAAATAATGCAGCAGATATCTAGAGGACTTTCCAAAGGTAAACTTGAGTAAGTTGACACATGGAAAGGTTGTACCTTGGGATGGTACACCAAGCCTTCCTTTCATGGTCGAGACAATCGAGCAAAGACTATGTCAGAGAAAGTTCATACCGATGTGTGTGGACCATTCTTGATGACATCCACATCGAAGCAAAGTTATTACGTGATTTTCATTGATGATTATTCTCGTAATGTTGGATTTATTTCATGCAGAATAAGGACCAAACCTTCGAAAATTTTTGTGAGTCCAAAGATTTGGTTGAGAAAAGGTCAAGGAAGAAGATCAAGGCCTTGAGAAGCGACAATGGTGGAGAATATGTCTATCAAGATTGTAAGGACTTCTGTGCAATGGAAGGAATTAAACAAGAGTTGATGACACCTCATAACCCACAATAGAATGGGGTGGCCGAGAGGAAGAACATAAACATTATAGTGGCAACACGGGAAATGTTGCATGACCAAGGCGTACCATTTCACTTGTGGGCTGAGGCATGCAACATAATGGTCTATTTGCATAATAGAAGCCCACATCACATACTTGGGATGAAGACACCAGATGAAGCTTCTTCCAGTAAGAGACGAAATGTGGGTCAATTCAGGATCTTTGGCTCATCGGCATATTCCCATGTGACAAAGGATACACAGAAGAAGCTTGAGTTGACAACATATTTGGGGATATCAGTCGGGTACACTGATACACCTCACAACTATTAGGTGTACTTGCCTACCAGTCAGAGGATAGTGGTTCACAAAGATCCAAGTTTGATGAGTAGAAGGCCATGCAATTTTCCCTTGAGAGGAAGCTCCAACAATAGGTTCTGGAGGAATTGTTGGTTCCTAAGCAGGAGGAGCCTTAGACTGATGCAAAGCAGTCACATGAAGAGGTGCCAGGAGTGGAGGCATCCACTCAAGTAGATCCTTCCAGATATAGACGAAAGAGAAGATGATAGATTGTTTCAGGATGGGAGAGAGAATGTGGGAGCATCATCTTCTTAACGCAGACAGAGGAGGTAACCTAAGAGGTACACTGGATACATGGCCCTTGTTGGGGCATGTGTTGAGACCAAGCCATCTTTGTTTGAGGAAGCAATGCATCAGCCAACTTGGGTTGATGCTATGGTGGAGGAGTATGACTCCATAGTTCGTAATAATGTTTGGGACGTGGTTCCAAGACCGAAGAACAAGTCAGTTGTGAGTTCCTGTTGGCTTTACAGGGTAAAGCAAGTTGTTGATGTAGTGAGGAGGATCATGTCGCCGCAGTATATTTCGACAAAGGAGAAAGATGCTGACATTTTGACAAAGGAATTGTCAAAATGTAAATTCGAGTTCCATAGGGACAGGATCAGGGTAACAGATAATCCATTTCTTGTTGAGACGGAGTGCTGAAATGTGGCAACAAGAATATTCCAATTTTAATTTGTCCCTGAATTAAAATTGAATTTAGTCTTACCAACTACTTGGAAATAATTAGTTAATTCATTATGGATTAATTAGTTGGAGAAATTCAAGTTAGAAGTCTTTCTGAAGTCATGCAACAATTATCCCTTAAATTAAGGAGATAAGGTTGAGTTATATTTGAGTTGTAATTAGTTAGCTTAGTTTATTCAGTTCAATCGAGTTAAATTATTTGCAAACTCTTTGAGGAACTAATTGTGAGTTATCAATCAGTTCATGCATGCATGCACTCAACTAGTGTACTCTAGATAACTGAAGATTGCCTCATTAGTAACTCATGCATGTCTATTTTGAGAAAGACCCAGTTGAGATTATAGTCAACGATAATGTACTATCAGTTTCATGTGTTTTCTTATAAAGAAAACTCATGCATGCAAAAAGGTATCATCCCTTAAGGATTGCACAATTCTGACAGTGTGTGAGAGAAGTGTTCCACTTGGTGAGGTGAGAACCATCCACTAGCAACAATGCAAGGAAATAGGATCTTGGAGGATAGAGAGGAATGCTTGTGAGAAACTAAGTTTGCTTGTGAGCATCTGTGAGCATTGTACTAAGATCTAGCTAGTTGTGAGAGCTAAGGCTTTGTATAATTCGTATGTATTTCCACCTTGTATGATAATACAGATAGTGGGGTTTTTAGTTGAGGCTTTCCTTGAAGTATTCTCATATGTATTGTGCAATAATTCTTCTTCTTCTGGTTATATGTGTTCAACTCAATCTTGCTCTATCTTTTAAGATTCTACAAATTGATGGTATAAGTAGGTTATACTATTCTGCTTTGATTTATATTGCATTATCGCATTAACCTACAGGCAGCAGATCTACAGAACTAGATTCGTAGACATAATTTCTACATGGCATTGGAGCTGGATCTACAGAATTTCTGCACTATGTGTCATGTTCGAGGAGAGAGAAAGGGTCCCTTGGTCCTTGGTTTCCCAAGTGATTTTGTTTGTAATTGCTCCTCCCTCAAACCCTTGGTGATTTTAAAGAATTCAATTAATGAGAACTTACAAGGTTCTGAAATCATGATGCTCTAATGTTCTAAGTCTCCCTCGTGCTGAGGTTCCAAATTTCCAAACCTTCGAGGCTCATATATTTAGACCTTTTGACTTCATGATCCTCCTTCCGAAATTCAGGGTTTCGATATTCTGTGTGCTCCAATATTCTGACCTTCCGATATCTCGAGCCTCCGACTCTCTAAGGTCCTAAAAATCCAAAATTTGGCTTGCTTCCCTCCTTCCAAAATTTAGCCTCCTTCCCTTGTTCCGAAATTCGCCCTCCTCCTAAGGACTTCAAGATTCTTACTTCAGTTATCAATAAATTTTGACCCCAAGATCCATTTATGGAATTCCACATACTGTTGGAAATATATTTCCTTGGACTAACCAACTATTCTATCTCCAAGAGTATTTGAGTTGATCTCTTAAGGAATAATATCATCTAAAGCATGGGACTCCCAACCACGATAGTCATCATTTTATGGCTTCCCTAATAGGCTTGTTACTATGATGATTCTCTACAGAGAATCGTAGTAACTATGGGACTCTCCTTGTGCTTGGGAAATCAAGCATGTAAATGCTAGCATCTGCTGCCATCACACTAGCCTAGTGGACATCAATGTTGTCTTTCATAACATAATGCTAGCGCATACATCGATGCTAGTCTCATTGACATCAATGTAAACACACTTGCTTATTGTGTAGTATACATAGGGGGGATATGATGGGATATTATGGGGTACACAGGGAGGTACCCAAGGTAATAATGAGATGTAAGGATCATAAAGAAATGGGCAATAGTTAATAATTAAAGTGGTTAACCTGCACCATGAAACGGGCCACAAGTATTTAGGAATAATGTGATAAGCCCATTGTATTAGATATATGGTATTGAGAGACCCATGGTATTGTATGTATGAAGCCTATATAGAGGATAGAGACTCCCCATTGAAACATGTCAAGGATTATTGTATTGGAAAGCATATGGCTTGTGGAGTGTTCTCCTTGGGTACCTCCCTCTTTACCCCATAATATCCCATAATATCCCCCTATGTATACTACATATTGTGAGGCAATGCCAACTTCCAATATTGATCTCCCAACATAAATATTGACATCAATACTAACACACTTACTACCACTAGCCAAACATATAATGCAAAATTTCCAACAATCACATGTTTTCTTCACGTGTACATATATTTAAGTTCTTCTTTTTTGAAGTTAGTTGAGCCTATGTCATGGCTAACTATTCACTGCATAAATGAGTATGATGCTATCATGAGGATTATGTGAAGCTGAGTCAATCTTGGATCCCTTTTGGCTCACTTTAATTTGTTGCTATCCTTAACCACTCCCCATGAGATTTAAATATGTGATGTGATGGGAACTAAACCCCAAAAAAAACAAATCGGTCTAAAAGTCATGAGTACATATGTTATATTACTTGTTTTTTTCATTAATATTGAGCATTATTATTTTAAATAAATTTATAATTTAATTAATCGTTATGATTTCTATAATTATAGCTAAATAAGTGTTTCCATACTTACCATGGATTGATGTCTATAGACATCTACCACAAACTTAAATTATATGGTGGTGCTACTTAATAATAATATTATTAATAATTTAAAATAAAATTATAATTTAGATATAAATAATTATTAGTTGGATGGTAGGGATTTAACCTCCTTGCAATATTCCAGAATATTCATAATAGTATGCATAAATAGATTTACATCCAAATTAGTTATGCACTTCTCACTCTTTCATCAATAGGATAGCTCAAACATAGTAGGGAAGAGATGTAATATCATGTAGTGTAAGCTTTTAGACTAGGTCAAATTACATACAAACAAAATAAATAAATAAATATAAATAGAATAAGGAAACTATAATTGAAATAAGATGGTGGTTTTTCGTCTCAAATTTTTGGTAGCCCATGTTTCTACCCATGGTATTGTTATGTAGGAATATATATATATAGTTGGGTGCAGGAATTGTGCTTAAGAAAACTCCTCAACACTTAGTTTTCAACTCCGGGATTTCGTAAAATTAGATATGAAGCATATGCAATGCTAGAAGTGGTATGAGCTTTTCCTATTCCTAATCCTATTGTTTAAAGGAAATTCTTGTAGAATCAAATAGAAAACAATCGTAAAGGCAATTGACACCAAAGCAACTCTAATATTGGAATGTAAAAGAATAATTTTCAAGTAAATCAAGTAAAGGATTTTTCCACAATTGAAATAATCTTAAGTGTTGGAATGAAATTCTATTTTCATCTTCAGATGGATGGCTAATAGTATGACAAGTGGGCTCTTGCAAAGATCTGTTTCCCTCTTGATCTTCCTTCTACACAAGCAACTTGTTCTTACACTATTGCAATTTGATTGCACTAGTGCAGGTGTAGTCTCTCTGTGTAAAAGTATATTTGACCTTCGTTACTGAAGATTTATGTCTTAGTGAAGGTTCTCTAAGCATCAAGGCTTAGAGCACTATGTTTCTGTGACAAGAGACTAGTTGTTGCACTGAGGCATAGTTTCCTTAACTCAGTTTCCAAATTACTTTTGAAAGGAGTGAAAGATGTGTTGAAAAGGAATTGCAACTACAAATGAAATCATGAAGTAAATTATCTGTGGAAAAGAAATTATTTAATTAATTCAATTTGAAAAAGGAAGTAAACTTCATGAAATGAAAGCAACTTAAAGGAATCAATATAGTAGTTTAAGTGAGTTGTATCTGTTAACTAACTTCGGTAATCCACTAGAAGTGGTTCTATTCTTTGTTCTTAAGTTATAAAATGTAAGTATAGCATGCTTATGATAAATGCATGCAACTTCTCTCAGATCTTCTGTAGATATACTATTAATGATGAAGATAATTACTGAAGTTAGCAGTTCATTCACTTGTAAAATAACTAGAAATAATATGCAGGAAAGCAATTCAATGTTTCCTACAAAATGAAGAACTGAAACAAAGTGCAGGCAACCCATGCACTGGTGTAGGAAAGAGCTTCCTACCTGATCTAAGTGAAAGAGAATTCAGACAAATATTGAGAGTAAAGAAAATCCAAGAAAAAAATTTCATAAATGAAATAAACTCAGCTAACTCCCAAAGCCACACATCCATTTCACACTTCAACTACAAAAGAGATTTAAATTAGAATTTCAGAAATAAATATCAAAACTGTCACACCAACAGCTGCAAAAGGAAATATTCACATTGTCTTTATGAACAACGAAAGAACATGGGAAAAACAAGCTGGGTTGGCTGGGCCATAACCAGCTAGCTCGTTTCTTGTCTAAGAAATGAAAAGGCTCAACACTCAAATATGCATTGAATATAAATTAAAGACTTTCTAAGAAAATCATGGTGGATTTCTTGTATTACTTGATTCAGCAAATGTACATAAAGTGAAATTCCAGCCCTAGAGCTAAGGCGACACATAGGTTAGATGAAAATGAAATTACAGTAGATGGTTCACTAGATAATCCTACCTATGATCTCTATCTTGTACATCCTTTCATCCATAGTTGTTTCCCTAATTACAAAGATTTTATATTCAGGCCTTGCGGCTGAACAAACTAATCAACTGAAATTACAAAATCGGCCAGCAGTTATAATGGAACATGTATGTCGCTTGGCCATAAATTAACTTTGGAAAACATTCCCCGATTATGCGCCACTGGTATCCTTCTTTAGTTCATCAGCAACTAGACTCAGAGTCAAGGATCAAAACCCATCCTCATGGAACGATTTCGCTTACGCAAATCTTGGACAGTCCTCATGGTGGTGCAGGAATCCACCTGCACTAGTCATACTTACTCATAATTAATACTAATTTTATCAATTACTTCTAGGAAATTGACATAAGTTATGACAGGCATGTAGTAGGCATGAAATCCATATAAAATTGATTAATAAAGCACTTTAATAAATCTTAATATAAAATACGAAGCATGTGCAGGAATAGGTAGTTATCTTGGACTAGTGTAGGAAAGATAGGTTTACCTTGAGATGAAACAGAAGTTAGAATGGGGTATAAAATAGGGAAATTTTGGACACCAACATTTTTCCATCCTTAAGCTATTGTGTGTCCTCACACAATATTTTACCTTCTGCAAAAAATCTCAAAAATGAATAACGATCTCCTCAATCTTGAACCTCAATGTTTATTTATGCTTTCACTATCTTTGAATTTTATGTCTCGGGCTCTTCGCAGGTGCTTAGTCACCTTCTTGAGGCACTTTTATCATTTGGAGGCTCGATATTTCCAAACCTTTACTTGTTGCCTCTACCTTTTTACCTCTGGAAGTAACTCCACCTCGCTCTACTTCTGCCAACTCTACTCCTTCATAACCTAGTTCAAAGTCTCTAGGTCATGAAATTGTTGCTCGAAATCTACTATTCGGCTATTGAGGTAGAGAGTGGAGGGCGTCGAGCTAAGATCTTCAGGTGTGAATGTCTTCTCTACAATGGATCGGAAACAGGTCCCATCATCGTCAAGGCAAAGGTTGTCAAATATCTGCATTACAAAATCACCGAGGGTTTCTATACTCGGGGTTTTCTTATCATTGAGGGTTTTGATGCCCTCACATTCTTTGTGCCAAGGGTTTTTGTACCTTGTGCACTCAATTCCTTAGGGCTTTTAACACCTTGTTCTTCCAGTTTCTGAGGGGAAACAACACCCTGTCATTCCAAATTAGTAGGGGTCTGAGTTCCCTGTTTTTCTACAACAACAACGGCTTCAGTACCCTATCCTTCTAAAACCACAAGGGCTTTAGTTCCCCTTCATCCTCATGACCCTCTGCTTGGAATTCACCAATATTCGGCATCGTCTTCATTTCCTTTAATCTGCTGACAAAAGTTGACAACAATACGTCATCCTCTACATTCTCTTCATCTTCCATAGTGTGTGCTATTGCATCTGCAAGCATTGAGAGATTATGAACTCTAGGGGAAACTTGGGTTGATTCGTTGATTATGATCAGAGAGCATGACTGGTTCATCCCTTGGGAGACAGTCTTCCTCCTCACCGAGGTTTTGGTCTATCTCTTTTTAGCTACGGGTGGAGTATTTTCAACAATTTGCTTCTCTATTGAACTAGTGTACTTTCATCTCTCTCTTTGGTAGGAAACGATGTCTCTTATTTCCTCTTCTTACTTGTACTCATGCTAGTAGGCTTCTCTGCACCCCTCACTCAAAATTATTTCATAAATGCTTCCCAATTTATGCCATTTTCTTCCATCTTCTTCTTGACTAGAATTATGAGAAGCCCATGATGGTAGAGCTTGGTTGTAACTTGACTTGTATTTCCACTCTACACGCCTTTCGCAATCTTCTCAAGACTCCCAAGCAAATAGTAGGTGAAATTAATCAATTTTCCCCACTCGAAGTGCAGAAACAACCAAAGGTGATATAAAAACGACAATGTATAGAGTGCCTCCCTAGTTACAAATTTTTGGAGTATAAACAATACATCTTGCCACTTCCTGACCATGGCACTCTGTAGAAGTCCCTTCCTCCAGTCGACCTTAATATTCTTGTCGACCATGAACTGATTCTAGTGTTTCTTTATGAACCACTCCTTTTAGACTAGTGTTCTCCTTTAAGTGGCAAGCATATGGCCTATGCAATAGACTCCTTTTTAACTTTGAACTTCAACGATCTGACCCTGACTCATCCTTCTTTGAATGTCCTTGCAAACTCTAGTACCACAGTGATGTCGAACCCATCAAAATTCTATAGGAATGGTAGGAACCAAGATTCTTGCAATAGTGTAAGATTAATCCTATACTCTGTAGTTTGCTCAATCTCTTGCAAAGATAATAGCTCACTCCTTGCAGATGCCATTCTGAAATGCACCTCACTTCTTCTGAATACGCTCTTGAAAGAATAGCGAGTGGCTCCAACATTTGCTGAGAATTTTATGGTAGAGGTTCGTTACCCTCCATCTTTTTACACCCACTTACCCTTTCATGATGGAAAAATCCTTCATATCAGGTGAAAACACGTGTTAGCTCACTATGGGTGAACCATAATGATTGGGTGTAATGGAGGTGTAGGTGGCAGTAGTGCAACGGTTACAATGATAGGATTACGGGTAAGGTAATAATGGAAAAGAAATGTTGAATTATTTCAAGGAGGATGAATACACGCGATCAAAAAACAATACTTTCCCACAATTAACATCATAATTTAGTCAAGACATACTCCAACACTTATTAAAAATATTAGATTTCAAAACCCTATACATCTTGCACTTTAAATATTTTTTCGAGGTTAGTAAATAATGAAACAGAGTATCAATTAAAACATGCAATGCTATGATGTATCAATACACATGTATAGGGAAGTACATATCCATAAATATCCTTGATAAAACAATCTAGGATTGCGTTATTTTTACTTGCTTTCACAGTTAGCTGTGTTCCTGCACTAAACCTGCTTGCACTATTTTTCTTGCCCTAGAGACTTTTACCAAAACAGAGAATCTTATAGGACATACTTCTGTAGTTGGACTTTAATAAATTTTCCCTCAATATACAAGAAAACATTTATGCACCATCCTTTGGTGTTTCACGAGCAAGCCTTTTGGATTGACTACATCCAAGTTTGCAATCAATTTATGTGGGAATAAAGAAGTGGGAAGGGGGTAAAAGTTTTTAGAATGGAGAGGAATATTACAGTAGGGATTCTAGAAACAATATTGCCAAGAGGGATAAACGAAATGAGACATGGAAAAAATTCAAGGGAAAAGAGGGATTTTATGAAATATGGAAAGGGTAGTTTCTTAGAAGAAAGAGGAAAGTAATTAATTATGGATTTTAGAAAAGAAACTAGTGGGAATTTTCAAAATGGGACATAGAAGAAAGACAACTTTTTTACCATGAAATCTTCCTACATTAGTGTAGGAAAAAAATAACTACAACGGGAAGTAAGCATTTACTTAAAATAAAAATGTCCATGCTAGTTACCCCAAACTTGGGTAAGTGCTCGGTTTCGTGAACGTGCTTCTTCTTGGTGGCAGCCACCATATCTATAAATCAAGTAACATTCCTTTTTTATTAAAATTTCGGTCTTCCCGTCAACATGGTGGTTTTCAGGTTGATCCTTCTACAATCATGTCAGTCAATTGATTTTCATAATTACCGGAATTTTTTTCTTTCTATACTTTTTATTTTTTTTCAATTTTTTTATTTTTATTTTTATTTTATTATTTTTTCAATAAGGATAAGAAGGAATCAAATATTCAACAGGTTGGTGTTACCACCTACCAACTCCTTTTCAAATGGTCGGTGGACTTGCTGCATAAAATCTCTTTTAGTAAGGAGCTGAAAATATACCTTTAATATATAACCATTTCCCACGAACACATAATTTTGTCCATCAATAGTTTTGATTTCTACCACTTAATTTTCGAATACTTTGACCACCTCATAGGGTCCCATCTAGTGTGTATGGTATTTTACTTTAAAATATTTGAATCTTGAATCGTAAAGGAGTACCCAATCACCTGGTCGGAACTACTTCTTTTGAATGCACTTGTCATGCCACTTCTTGCGTTGAGGTTGAACTAGGATGTTCTGTCGAACATCATCCCTTCATAATTCATCTAACTCGTTTAATTGTAGAAGACACTACTACTATGCTTCAGAGAGATCTAGTCCCAATTGGACTGCAGTCCTAAAAGTCTTGATCTAGAATTATATCGGCCAGAGGACTTGTTTTCCATAGACAGGCTCATATGGTGTGTGGCATGTGTTGTTTCTTCAAGTGGTTTGATAGGCCCATAATGCTTCTGGTAATTTGTCAGCCCAATCCTTTCTGTGCATGTTTACTGTCTTTGTGAGGATTGACTTAATCACGTTATTCGTGGAATCCACTTGACCATTTGCTTGCACGTGATATGGTGTAGATTTCCTATGCCGTATTTTGTATTATTCCATCACACCCTGTACCAGATTAGAAATAAACTTTGCTCCATTGTCAAAAAAAATTTCTCTAGGCACACCAGATCTAGTAAATATTTTAGTAAAATTAAAATCAACAATAACTCTTTCAGTGGAAAAAGAAACAACTTTAGCATGTACCCATTTTATAACAAAATTTGTACAAACCAAAATATGCTTTTTATTTGATGATGACGGATTTGTGTCCTATAAAATTAATGGCCCATTTTCCAAAAGGCTCAATCATAACCTAAGGACATAAAGGCGTTTTGCTGGTTTGATTAGGGTCGTAAACCTACTAACAACTCTCATGCCGCATAACATATTGTTTGGCATCTTTGAACAAAGAAGGCCAAAAGTAGCGAGCTCGTAACATTTTGTATGCAGTCCACTTATTAACGAAGTGACCCTCATAAGGTCCATCATGGCCAGATTTTAAAATATCAAAAACTTCTTCCTCCCTTACACATCTAGGATAATGAGATCTACTCCAATGTAAAAGAGGTCTCCTTGGATCCAGGAATATGCAACACTTTTTTGAATGATATTCCACTTTTCACGAGCAGATTAGTAAGGTGGTAATTTCCCAATGACTAAATAGTTAGCTATGTCAGAAAACCATGGGGATTTTGTTGACACAACAAAAAGATGTTCGTCACAAAAATCATCATCAACAGGAACTGCTTCACCAAGACGATTTAACCTTGAAAGATAATTTGCTACTACATTTGATTTTACTGGTCTATCAACAATATCAATACTAAATTCATGTAACAATAGCAACCATCTACTCACTCTACCGCTAGTTAATGGTTTATTAATTAAATATCTTATTGTGGAATGGTCACTATGTACAAAGACTTCATATCCTATAATATAATGTTTGAATTTATTAATAGAAAAAATTACGGCTAAAAAATATTTCTGAGTAACTGTATAATTGAGTTGAGCCAGTGACAAGTTTTTACTAAATAAATAAATAACACAATATTTTTTGTGTTCTTCTTGCCCTAAATGTGTGCCAATAGCAGTATATAAGGAATCAGAGGAAATATGGAATGGCAGGGACCAGTTTGGTCATCTCAAAACTGATGCCTAGACTAATTTTTCCTTTAGTGTCTCAAAGGATTGTTGGCAAGTCCTGGACGAAGAGAACTCATTACCTTTAGCCAAAAGTTGGAAAAGGGGGGTAGATATCCTTGAGAAATTCTTAATGAATCTCCTATAGTAGCCCGCATGTCCTAAAAAACCTCTCATTTCCCTTTGAGTTTTGCGTATAGGAAGACTCAAAATGACTTCTATTTTTGCAGAGTCAACCTAGATACCTTTGTCAGAAATAAGATGGCCAAGGACCACTCTCGCCTTACTCATTAATCTGCATTTCTTCCGCTCAAGGTGAGATGAGACTCTTGGTAGTGAAGAATAACATTTTCTAGTTTCTTGAGGGCTTCCTAAAATGGATCACCAAACACAGAGAAATCATACATATAGATTTCTACGCACTCAAGGTCAGCAAAAATAGCCAAAACTGCCCTTTGAAAGATAGCGAGGGAATTACAAAGCCCAAAGGGAAGTACTCGATAAGAAAATGTACCCAATGGACATGTAAATGTTGTTTTGTATTGATCCTTAGGTGTTATTTGTATCTGGTTATATCCACCAAATTCATCTCGAAAAGAAAAGTACTTCTTACTAGCAAGGGTATCAAGTACCAAATCGATGAAAGGAATGGGGAAGTAATCTTTGACAGTGGATTTATTCAATTCTATGTAGTAAATACAAATGCGCCATCTCCCATATGTCTTTGGGGATAATACTAATGGAGAGACCCACTGCCTATTGTCAGGCCAGGAGTAACTCCAAAAAACTAATTCATTTATTCATTTAGCCAGCTATCTATTATATACATGAATGTGATTGTTCAGTTCATCTTCTCGATGATTGTTCACATTCAGTTCCCCCAATCACTGAGGATTAGGTGTCAACATTCCCCCCCTTAATCTGAAGGGATGTTGGTGAGTCCAAGCATCGTTCTGAATCTTTCAAGCTTTTCTCTTCCAAGCGCTTTGGTGAAGATGTCTGCAATTTGCTCATTTGTGGAACGATGGCAGAAATGGATTGTTTTAGCCTCAACATGATGTCGGACCAAATGATATTTAGTATTGATGTGCTTTGTATGATCATGGAACTTTGGGTTCTTGGCCAACTTTCTTGCAGAGGTGTTGTCAATCATGAGTGGAGTTGATTGTACTTGTTTTACCTGCAAATCTTCAAGAATTTTTTTGAGCCACACAATTTCTTTCGTTGCTTCAGCTGCTGCCATGTATTCTGCTTCTGTTGTGGAATCTACTGGAACTAATTGTTTGCGTGATCTCCAAGAGACAGCTCCTGATCCAAGACTCATAGCATATCCTGAAGTAGATACTCCAGTTTCTTTGTCTCCATCGAAGTCTGAATCAGAGTATCCAATCAAGCTGAAGTCGTCCACCTGTGTATACTTGATTCCAAGGTCTTGAGTTCCCTTCAAGTACCTTAGAACTCTTTTGCAGCAGACCAATGTCCCTCACAAGGCTTTTGCATAAACCTGGAGAGGATTCCAACAACAAATGAAATGTCTGGTCTGGTAGTAGTGAGGTAGATGAGACTTCCT
>APFE030370824.1:8202-29305 GCA_000404065.3 Pinus taeda
CACTCATCACTAGTGTATTTTTTAGTTAGACTAAATACAACTAGTTCAACTAAGTCAAACTGAACACAACTCCATCAACTCCTCATTCAACTCCACAGAACTCAATCATTGAAGTTATAACTGAAGTCCTTCATGCAATAGCTCAAGTAACCCATAAGAAAAGCGTATTTCCTTCTCGCAGTTGCATGTGCCACATTTGTAGATCGAACTAAAGTGCTCCAAGAGAATAAGATAATGTTTATAGTCCAAATATTATTAAGAGCTGATAGTATTCGACTGTTCTATTTTTAGCCTGACAGTCTAAAAATAGACTCCGCCCATATGTCTAAAAATAGAGGTCCATCTATTTTTACCAACATGACCAATCATCCACAAATAGGATCCTGCAACTCATAGACCATGATCTATATGTCTAAAAATAGACTTTGCGCCAAAAATAGCCTGCGAGCCCACTTAGTGAAGGCGACTTCTTTTCACTAAGCTCAATCATCTTGTTGCATTTTCAACAAGTTTTTGATCTGATTTTGAATGTTTATCTTTGTTGTTAAGTCATTTATGATTCGGATAAGTCTCGGGCACTTCTGGGCAGTGGTTTGGAGGCTGACTTGGAAATGTGGCTCAAATCTCGGGATTGCACCCTTTGAACTAGGCAAGTTGGGTCACAATTGTACTTAGGAAGTGTTGTGAGTGTAGTTGGAGGCCTTGTCATGTGTGCAGTTGAGGGTTAAACTTGTGGAAAAGTAGCCCCAACTCAGGGTTTGGTCACCTGGGATGGTATTTTGGCCCTTGAGTGTCCTGTAGCCCTGAGGGATATTGTGAGTTGTCATTTTGTGGTCAGTTTATAGGTTCCACTTCCTTAACTAGAGCTAGGAGGTCGGGTCATGTCATAATAACTCTTCATCTCATGTTTACCTTGTTGGGCTGATGAAATTGGGTAAATGTGAGAGAGGGTGTTACATTAACATGAAACACATATTCCACTATGTTAACAAAAATGTAGACATCTAATCAAAGTCTAGATTACATCTCATTTTACACTATCTATTCACACAATTGAGCACTCATTTCTACCAGTGCAACCCAACACCATTATAGTGAAGTAACCCCTGCAATAAAGATGTTAGTAGAAGGCCATGCATCTCATGCATTTATGCTTTCACATCCTCATGTAGCTTGAAATTTACACAGTAACATGCACAATGCTATAATTTAAACACAATCATATCATTGCAATAAGGAATATTGCATGATAGTTACTGCAAAAACTAAATAAATTTTTCCACATGTTATTTTAACACTTTTTATATAGTAACAACAACACATTGGTCAATTCATAAAGTTAAAGAAATCATTAACCATGTCTTAAGAGCATGAGAGATACTTATCTCAAACTAATGGGAAAGTGAGTCTAGGACTATGACT
Source organism: Pinus taeda (assembly GCA_000404065.3). Classification (NCBI taxonomy): domain Eukaryota; kingdom Viridiplantae; phylum Streptophyta; class Pinopsida; order Pinales; family Pinaceae; genus Pinus; species Pinus taeda. The sequence goes on from APFE030370824.1 coordinate 9,625, forward strand.
CTCCACCCAACTATAGACAACTACAACCAAGTATCACTTGTAGTTGTCATCCCCGAGCTAGATTCTAGAGGTTTAGGGATATTTTTTCTTTAGAGATCAAATACATCCATCAGCTGAAACAAAGACTCCAAAGATTCACCAATCTCCACCCACCAACTGAATTTGAAACCAACAAATGCACAGGGATTCTAGAGACCAATTGTCTCCACCCTTCAAAACTCAACATTGTGGTTCCACCCAATGCAAGGATTCCAGAACCCACAATACAATCAACATACAACAAAGAAACATCCATAAATCCTCTAGGAAATTTCCAAGATCAATTCCTCCATATCATCCCTTAAGGATTTCCTAGGAAACACCATCTCCACCCTCCAGGCCAATGGGGACTTGAGAGGCAATTAATTCCCCACTTAGTGATTTCTACTTACTCCTTTTCCAATTGAAATCATCATTCCTTTTTGTTTTTCAACCTCTCTTGGTAATTCCAATTTATTTGTTCTCTTGTTGTGTCTCTCCTACTCTTCTTTTCCAACTCTCCCTTTTTCCTTTTTTTTCTACTCCTTTTTTTTTCTTTCTTTCTTGTTGCTCCAAATATTTTTCCAATAATTAAATTTTCCTATTTTTGACTATACACATTCCCTTGACCTTTCAAATTCCCTCATTTAAATTTTTTGTACATTAAAATTAATTTTCAGCAATTAATCACCCCATCCCTCTAGAAATTGTGTCCCATTACTCAACCCATTTTTTCTTTTTACCAAAATGTTTACATTGCATACATAAATGTAACTAATTGGGCCTATCAAAAACCCCTCCCTTGGGGGAACATTGTCCTTGGTGTTCTTATTCCATGTGAAACACCAAAAACATGCTTAGAAACAAGCACAAATTGTTTTTGGAGCTTTAGAACTATATACATTTGCTTCAACCAACAAACAAAAAAGGACATGTTGTCGTGATTGAGTCCACCATGATTTTTCATGAACGTGAATTCTCTGTCGAGAAGGTAATGTATCCACATCTTCAATACATGAATAATGGTTGCTAGCTGCAAATCATGAGTCACATAGTCTGTCTCATGCTCATTTAATTTTTATGACTCATAGTGTACTACTTCTCCTTCCCGCATTAAGATTCCATGAATCCCTTCTATTAAAACATCTTAACAAACCACAAAATATTTTTTCGAATCTGCAATCATCAACATAGGCACATTAGTGAGCAACTATTTCAAATTCTCAAAGATTGCTACACACTTAGTTATCCATTCAAACTTATTTCCGTTCCTTTGCAAGGATGTGATAAGATGGCCTATCTTGGAGAAGTTTCAAATGAACCTCTTGTAGTACCCTGACAATCCCTTGAATGATCTAATCTCATTGACATTTTTCGATGTTAGTGATTCCATGATGGCTTTGACCTTTTCTTGATCAGCAGATAACCCTTCCTGGGAGACAATGTGCCCAAAATAATGTACCCGTGTCTGGAAGAAATCACACTTGTTGAGCTTTGCATAAAGCTATTTTTTCCCTCAACAATTATAGTACCACAACTAGGCATTTCTCATGTTCTTCTTCAATCTTCAAATACATCAATATGTCATCAACAAAGACAATCACAAACTTTTCCATGTAAGGACGCAACACAATGTTCATTAAACACATGAAAATGACACGGGAATTAGTAAGCCCAAAGGGTACAACTACAAACTCATAGTTCCCCTATCTTGTCTAAAAATTAGTCTTATGAATGCCTTCCTCTTTGATGTGCACTTGATGATACCTAGACCGCAAATCGATCTTGGAGAGGACTGTTTCGCCTCTCAACTGATCAAATAAGTAATCAATTTGTGGTAACAGATACCAATTCTTGATTGCCACTTTATTCAACTATCGGTATTCAATGCAAAGTCTGAGTATGCCATCATTTTTATTCACAAATAAAATTGGAGCTCCCCACGGTGACACACTTGGCCATATGTAACCTTTATCAAGCATCTCTTTTAGTTGTAGCTTTAATTCAACCAGCTCAGGCGTACTCATCTGGTACAACGCCTTAGATGTTGATGTTTCTCCAAGCACTAATTCGATAGAGAAATAAACTTTTGTCTGAGGAGATAATCCCGAAATATCAAGTGGAAACACATCTCTAAATTTCTGCAACATGGGATACTTCTTCATCATTTCAATCTCCTCTTGCCCATCGTTTTCACTAGCTTTTCCATCACTGAAAAATTGTACAGAAAATAGTTTGCAGCCTTTTCAGAAACTATGCTTAGCTTGCATGGATGCAATTAGTCTCACTAAAGTTACCTTCTACTTAGCATGCAAGATTTTTCTTTCTCCAACATCATCCAGGCATTCAAATTTCTTTTCATAACAGTCAACATTAGTTATGAGCATGTGCAACTAGTCAATGCCCAGTTACATGTTGTACACACCCAATGGAAGCAACTTTTAATTGTTGTTATTGGCATATCATTGAGCTCAAATGCACACAATTTCACCCAAAAACTAATTTTTATCTTTATTCTTATTAACAACTGAATTAACCAAGGTTCTGCATGCAATTCTTTGGCCATATTGCACTTTTCCACGAGCTCTGGACTATTATAACTATAATTAGAACTGGAAGAAATTAACATAGAATCTATCTAATTACATGGCTTACCTTCTATCTCAATGATGGATTCCTGGTGGTATGCCTAGAAATTATCCACAACTGCATAGATTCTAGGAAGACTCTGTTCCATATCCCCCATAGTTTGAGCTTCCTAGGTGTTGTAAATTTTTGGACCTGCATTTTTTGGGTGTGGGTAGTCCATCTTCAGTGATTTCCCCGACAAGTTCATCATTTCAACTGCTCTTTATTTTTAGATATACATTGTTTCCCTTCTTGTTGATGCATACTACCTTTGAAATCTAGACTAGATTTTTGTTGAAATCAATTTTCACTACTTGAATGCATTCCTTCCTTCTTGTCCACAGTTTTCTTGGGCCATTTCTTCTTATCCTTATTGTTATTCCTTGCTTTCCAATCACTTTTAAATTCTGGCATGTGCTTTGCTTGTTCATAATAATGCTTTAATTTCTTTATGGTATCATTGTTTTTATTTCATAAAACTCAATGAGTTCTTTAAAAGAAACAAGCAACCCACTAAAAAATCACTGAACTTTTTACTTCTCCTCCTTGAGATATGGCACATATCTCAACAATTCCAGAAATATGGTAATATATTCTTCATCTAACAGTTGTCCCATTTCCATCTCATAAAAATCCTTTTCCTTGTTTTCATATAACCTTTATGATATGTATTTATCTCTAAATAATCTCTCAAACTCGCTCCATGTCAATATATTTTCAGTTATTTCTTTTACATTCTTCAAATCCACCCACCATATATCTATTTTTCCTTTCAAATTATAGGTGGCCACTTTTTCTTTCATGTTTTCAGAATAATCATGGGTTCTAAAAAATTTCTTCATGCCAAGCAACCATGCTTCTGCATCTTCAAACTTCTTCGTCTCTCCATCAAATGTAGGTGTTTTGGCCTTCTTAAATTCTTTGGGAATATAATCCTTTTCTCTTCTTCTTTGATGATGGTAATGATAACAATGGTGATGATATCTCCTAGTATGAGAGCTAGAACGTCTACCAGAGTGATGTCCATGAGTGTTGGTTTTTATTTCTGGTGTGCTCAATGGTGCATCTCCTCTCATAGTGTCCTTACTTTACCTTTGTGCCTCTTCCTACACCTACCACCATTTTCCCCATTTGTTGTCTCTTCTAGACCCAAAGAGTGTTGCTTTCCTTTATGACTAGTTCCATTCTCATGTCGCCTTTGTCTCTACAAATCTAAGAGTCTTTGCAATATGACTGCATTCACCTTTGCTTGCTTTTCTTGAGCCTTGATCAACCTTTCATTATCTTATTTGCAACTTCGAATCTCATCCTTTAGGCTTCTTAAGGTGTCCATCTAATCAGGAGAGTCCCCCTAGCCAACTAATTTGTACTATTCACTCATCCTTACTTATTCATACCCATGTTGTGATTGATCAAAGTTGTATTGTACCATTCATATCGTCATTAATTTGTCTTTCCTTTTGTTTTTCTACTTGTGATGTGTTGTCATTCACATGCAATTTTTAGACTCATGATAATATAAATAAAAACAATAAATATTGCCATGAGATTGCTTTTGTAGAGCTATCATTATAAGGCTAGTTCTAACAAACAACCATGCATGCATATCCAACAACATATTTATGTCAATGCAAATTGTTAGCACATCAATAACAATAAAAACATATCAATCATGCATGCATGCATTCAATCATTCACACACAACTAAACATGTTGCTTTTTTTCTCATGGTAGAGCCCATCCAATCCAAATGTTGAACCTGGATGCTCTGATACCACTTGTAAACATACTCCTCCTAAACCAAAACTCAACTAGAGTTAGAAGGAAGTGGCTACTCTACTAATCCATCTCCCAAAGTATAGCTATGGGAATGAGAGCTAAATTTTTTACTTTTTCCATTTTTCTAGAATTTCAAATTTCCAGCATCATCGAGTTCGTCTCAATGAGCCAATTCTAATGATATAATTTTTCCTCAATTTCAAGTACGGATGAAAAGTTACAACCCTCTAAAGATGGACCAATCACATGTTCCTACATCATCATGGCCTCCATGTGGTAGCCTCAAATAAGCCCACGTGGTAGGTGGTGTGGCGCCTGACATACGGCTACTGTGGACAGGGCCATGTGGAGGGAACAAGTCCCAAGGAGGGCTAGTGTAGGCCCTCCTTACATGGATATGGCTTAACAATTTGAAGGGTCAGGCTTAATCCCTGACCTCCGACCTAAGTCAGGGTCGACCCAGTTCCACTAGTGTTTACAATACAAAGGTCGGGTGGGTCCAACCACCCCGAATTTTCGATTCCCCGACCTCTTGACCTACAAGTGCAGAGAGTTAGGTTGGCATGCTAAAGGTCGAGCGACAAATCCCACTAGAGATTGGGCCTTCCAGGTCGACCTCCAACCTACAAGATAAAAATTATATTTTAACCTTGATTTTTGCCATTTTTTCTAACACTTCAACAAAGAATAAATTTTCTTTACTTTTCAAACTTTTCAAGCAATACTTCTAGCACCAAACAATCATCAAACTCATAAGGAATTTATGAAAAAACCTAAGAAACATTCAATTATAGGCATGATAACAATTTAATGGAATTTTGAAGTAAATTCTTTACAAAAATACAGAGAGTTGTAATAACTCATTAAGAAAGCAGAAATCTTATTTTCTCGTCTCAATAGGCCTAGCAACAGAGCCAACAAATGATCAAGTCTCAGAGACTAGAAGGGATGGCAGTAAGGCCTCCCTTTCTTCATTCAATAATGTACCAATTAACATGGAACAAATATTCCATTACATATACAACAATTTAGACATGCAAACAAAGTCCATACTACAATTCATTTTACATTATTTATTCACTCAGTTGAAAACTCATCTCTACCAGTGCAACCCAACACCATCATAGTGAAGTAACCCTTGCATTCAAGATGTTAATACAAGATCATGCATCTCATGCATTTATGCTTTTACATCCTCATGTAGCTTACAATTTACACAGTAACATGCATAATCCTAGAATTTAAACAAAATCATATCACCACAATAAGGAAGATTGCATGTTAATTACTACAAGAACTAAATCAATTCTGCTACATGTTGTTCCAACGCTTTTTACATAGTAACAATAACACAATGGTAAATTCATAAATTTAAAGAAATAAGGAACCATGCTATCACAGATCGATGATAAAGGGAGGGGTTGTTATGGGAGTGGTTCCAGGATGCTGGATCTGGGAATCTTCAAAGGGATCATACATAGCACCCCAGATCTGATAAACCTCACTACTGTAAGGGAAGCGGCAATGGGTTGCAAAGACAGAAATCTGAACGACCTAACAAACAAAGGGTGTAGAACTGGAACGTACATGAGCCTACAAGTCACAAACCCACGGGTAAGGGACAACATGCCTTTCATAAACCTTTTCTATAATCCCGAGCTCAATATTGCAGTTTTTGTATGGACATTGAATAGATCAGGGGCGATAATGCATGCCATGGAAGGCAACAATATTCTCAGTCTTGGTAAAGATATAATAGACCAGGATTTTAGAATACTGAAAAGCCCACAAAAGGTTCATATCTGGGGGCAACGTAAACAGATTCCAAAGCTCTGCGGTGCTCTTGGGCTTATAGAGAAAAAGCCCAATCCAACAGATCGAGACCTTAGAAAGGTTGTTCCATTAAGTGTGGGGGAAGATCTGATACAAATCTTCATCAAATCAATAGGGGGCAGACATTATTGCATGCAGCTCAACGAGGGGACGAGTATCCAAGAATTAAAGAAGGAAATCTAGATACAGCTTGGAACCCCAATAAAATACCAAAATTTGATATATACCCAACATAGTTTGCAGGACAACCATACACTTCAGGACTATGGCATCAACAGAGATTCAACTATCTTTCTTAATTTGAGACTGCGAGGCAGATGCAATGGAGCAAGCTCTAAAATTCAGGTTCCTTTCGTGACGCAGTCAAAGGAAAGGGAAAAATGCGAAACAATCCAGTACCAAAATCAGAGCTACTATGCCCCTACATAGTGGAACAAAAATCAGAATCGCCAATGCTGACAGTATCTTTGCCGGAGGTAACTCATCTATACACAGATCTAGCCCAAAATGCTGTTATCTGTAGATTTAATGGTTTCTAGCCAAAATATGATGCACTGCATCAATGGATCTTCTCCGCATGGTCACCAAACTGTGAAATTTATCTATGCCCACAAGGGTTTTTTATAGTTAGATTCAACACAGAACAAGAACGAGATATCATTAACAATCAGGGGCCTTGGTTTTGGGGCAATGCTGGCCTCTTCATCACCCCCTGGTTCCCTGATTTTGATGTCAATACCATGATAGTCTCAACAACGCTAGTGTGGGTCAGGTTACATAACCTCCCTCTACATTTTTGGCATCACAAAGTTTTAATAGCCATTGGGATTTCCTTGGGGAAATTCCTTAAAACGGATGAAGACAGAGCTATTCGGGGAATTTTCACATTTTCCAGAATATGTGTAGAAGTGGACCTAAGTCAGGGGCTACCTGATCACATCACATTGAATTTTAATAATTCTCTGTGGACACAACCGCTTGACTACGAGAACACAACATCTAGATGCTGCGAATGCTTACAAACAGGGCACCTATGCCTGTCCATTGGCTAGGAAGGAGCCTAAAGGGAATAAGAAACAACAAAAAAAAACCCAAAGACTAGCAGCGAACAGAACGCTAGAAGAAGAGGAATTGAAGACAGAACCTACAAGCACGCAAATGGGACAAGAAAATACACAGGAAGAGAATACCCAGGCGACTAACTTGGGGCCATACAATATGAAACAACAACAATAATCTCAATTGGAAGTAAGTGGCATCAAATGGACTCATGGATCCGAAGGATTGGAATCTGACAAAGAGCATCCAATGAACACAATGGAAAACTAGTTTGCCATTATTGCACCCACTCCCAACATTGTAGGTTGGCATAGAGTGGAGAAGAAGAAGGGCAGAAAAGTATAGGCCAGCTGGATGTTTTTCTTTCTTTTTTGTATTCTTTTGTTTCTTGTTTTCAGGAACAACACATTTGCATATGCTTTAAGCATCTACAAAATGTAATTTTTTTCACATGAATAAAATTACGACTTTTTCTATGGGATATATATATATATATTATTGAATTCTTTGGAACATGAGGGGGCAACTGAGTTTGGGACTATGACTCTCCACCGAACCATATGCAATTACAACCAAGTCTCACTTGTAGTTGTCACCCTTGAGCCAGATTCCAGAGGTTGAGGGATCTTTTTGCATCAGGGATCAAATACATCCATCAGTTGAGACAAGGACTCCAAAGATTCACCCATCTCCACCCACCAACTGAATTTGAAACCAACAAGTGCACAAGGATTATAGAGACTAACTGTGTCCACCCTTCAAAACTCAACATTATGGTTCCAGCTAATGCATGGATTCCAGAACCCACACTAAAATCAACATAAAACAAAGAAACATCCAAAAACCCTCCGATATTTTCCGAGATCAATTCCTCCACCCTAGCCTTTAGGGATTTCCTGAGAAACACCATCTCCACCCTCTAGGCCATCGGGGAGTTGAAAGGCAATCAATTCCCCACTTGGTGATTTCTTCTTGCTCCATTACCAACCGAAAACATCATTCCTTTCTATTGATTGACCTCTCTTGGTAATTCCAATTTCTTTGGTCTCTTGTTGCCTCCCTCCTGCTCTTCTTTTCCAACTCTCCCTTTTTCCTTTTTTATTTTATGTTCCTTTTTTCTTTCTTTCTTTCTTGCTGCTCCAAATCTTTTTCCAACAATTCAATTTTCCTCTTTTTGACTATTCACATTCCTTTGACTTTTCAAATTCCCTCATTTGATTTTTTCATACATTAATATTATTTTTGAACAAGTAATCACCCCATCCCTCTCTAATCTGTGTCCCATTACTCATCTCATTTTTTTTCTTTTTACCAAAATGTTTATATTACATACATAAATGATCTTTAATGAGATACATGCACTTCTCGCCATTAATGATCCATACCAACAAATAGATAAACGCTTAAAAGCCTTCTTAACACATATATATTTAAATAATGAAAATGTCATGTGATGATTATAGGATAAATCAAAACTCGCCTACTAACTTGCCCACCTATCTTGAGCAACAAAGCATCACTTATTAAGATGAAACATCATGCCACTCCGTTTATTGAAAACATGAATTTTGTTACGAGTAGTTTGAAATAATCTTTTTTCAGTGCATTTTTTTTAACCAAAATTTAGAAGAGATTTTTAAAAGTTTGAGTTTAAATTGTTTAATTTACAAAATTCCATTGGCCCAAAATTTTTTTAAGCTATTGAATTTATTTATACATTCAAAAATATATTTTAAATAACAAAAATTCACAAACTTACTTAAAATTATATGATCAAATTCCAATGAAAAAAATCATTTCATTTTTAAATTAAATAATATCGATTTTATCTTTCCTAACTTACTTGCATTGGATTTATCTTCAACACCTTAATAATATGACATATTACTAAAAACTTTAACAGTACCTTGCCTTCACAAACATGCTATTTAAACCAACCTTATTAGAATTAGACATATACTTCATTAATATTGACTTTTAAAAATTAGACATATACTTCATTAATATTGACTTTTAAAAATGCAATTGACATCCCAACAACATTAATTACATTACCAAATGTTGCTGGTACATAAATAAATACTTTATTAAAAATCCAAGGATATATATAGAGTTTAAGTGCTGCCACTTCCATTGACTTTATAGATTTGTTCCTTTATAGTATTCCCTTTAGATTTGTTGGCAATCTTCAACGGATTGGTGTCTCGTGTTGTATCTTAAAAGCTTCACGTACTCTCTTTTTTTTTTAACACATATTAAATTGGAGTGTGAATGCTCTAATTTTCCATGTTACTGAACGTCAAAGTCAAAGTCATGATGATGTTTAATATTGTTTATATTATAGAGAAAATGCAAATTTAAACTTTTATTCCGTTGGAAATAAGTGTACGTGCACATGCCGCAATTAAAAAGAGTGAATCTTGGTAAATGAGTACGGGTTGCCATGTGTTTGTTTCCGTGATGGAAGGAAAAAGATTATCATTTTTATTTTAGATGAGTACGGGTTGCCATGTGTTTGTTTCCGTGATGCATGGAAGAAGATTATATTTTTATTCGATAATTATAAAAATTTAAGAAATCTAATTTGTGTTTGAATTGTTTTTATAGTGGTAATCGATTCAACACCATCAAGAATTTTTGGATATCTAAAATTCAAAAATTCGATAGTTGTAGTCCGAATTTCTAAAAAATTATGTTGTATTTTTACAAAATTTTATCAGAGTTTTCATAGTTTTCCGAACAAATTTGTGACAAAAATAGATTCAACACCATCAAGAACCCATAGGCACCCAAAATCCAGAAGCTCGAGAGTTGTAACCTGGATTTCCAAAAAATTACGCTGGATTTTCTCAAAATCCTACTAGAATTTCCATAGTTTTCCAAGCAAAATTGTGGCCACTTTAGACTACGAGGAAAGAGTTTAGGTAGTCTGAATGTTGGAAGGAAGAATGATTTGCCCACTTGTTAAATGTTATTACCATAATTGTGTAAGGCTCAATTAAGTGTAGACTTTTCATGGGACAATTTTTATCTCTGCATATGGCTCCCACCCTTAACCCCTTTCCGTGAGATTTGAACTAGTGACCTAACGGGGACTACACCTTCACACAAATCAATTAATTTATGCCTCATTATTTAATTTGATTGTCTTTTATCTATTTTTCATAAGATTTGAACGAGTGATATAATGGGGACTACACCTTCACACAAATCAATTAATCTATACCACATGAGATAATTTTATTATCTTTTATCTATTCGTCTTGTTTTCCTCAAATAGTAGTTTCATTGTTTTCATTTCCTTAAAAAAAATTCAATTTAGATTTATTTAACTTTAATACACACACACACACACATATTAAATTAAGAATAAAAGAATTCTAGTTTAGTTGTATTAAGAAGCATGTTTTATCATTCAATACAAAGGAGACACACAATTCTTTCTTTTCATACTCAACATGGAGTTAAGATATAACATTCAAAAGAATATTAATAATAATAAATATTTCAATTCCCACGGGGCTTTAGAATGACAGTGAATGGGTGCACTGTTTATGCACTCCTTGCGATAGGTCACTGGTTCAAATTCCCTGTGGGTGCTTACCTACCAAAAAAAATAATAATAAATATTTCAATATTTTCCATAAAGAAAATATTTTAATATCCACTTTAAATTTCAAAAAAAAAATAAACAATTTTACATGATGATGATGATGATGATGATTAATGTCCACTAAGTTATTGGATCATAAGAAAGCTATGGAAATTACTTATGGTTCTTTTGAATTCTATTTTTGTGCTCAAAAAGATTTTAAATAAGAATTCCTAAATCACCATAATTCTGATGAGTGAAAATGTGGTGTATGCGGAACAATCTAAGAGAAAGTGGTTGTATCTTCAACCTTCTTAGTGTCACAAAGATGATAAATTATTTTGACTCATTATGTTTTAGGAATTGTCCTATGCCATATTTCACTATGGAGTTAATGAGAATTTGCCCTTATCATGCCAAAATTTATTTTCTTCTTTACGTTGATCAAAATAAATAGATACTTTTGATCTCTTCTAGATTTCCATTAATCACCTCTTTATAGTACCTTAATTTTATCTTATCCTCTAATTCTTTATCACACCACATTTTCTCCTTAAATTTAGATGGAACAATGTGCATAATATTGTCGTTATTTTATATAGCCATCTCTTCATTCATTCCCTAATAATTAACTAATATTTGACATCCTAATTCCAACCTCACTTGAGTTGCGAGTGCTTTTGGTTAGAGTTTGAAGCAATCTTAAGAAGCCTCATGTCTTCTGCATTGTTTATGTTGGCTTTGTACATCAAATACCTATTCATAGTCATGCTCTCAATGGGGGAATATTCCCTTCTCTGGGGAGGATAGTGTTGTAGCATTTTTGTTTTGGTAAGTTAGAATCAATTAGTCAAAAAATGAAAATATTTTTTAAAAAATGTTAACCTAGGATATGGACAAAAAGAATATTGAATAAAAAATGTTAAGAAATATTTTGATAATATGGCCAAATCAAAGAAAATGTTAGAATAGATGCCCTAAAAAATGAAAGCAAAAATAAAATATTTAGGTTAGAGAGAAAAGCAAAAAGCAATAAACTCTAAAAGTGAGCAAGTCCAAGTGCCACTACTTTTACTTTATTATGCAAAATAATGGTTATGTGCAGCTTGTCATAAATGCCACAACCCATGAAAGTCAAAAAGTTTAATCTTTGACTAAGTTCATGCCTTTAAATTTCATGTTTATAGTTAGAGAATAAAGATCTAGCCAAACTGTTTAATCTTGGCGGATCAGTAGTTAGGTAGAGAATAATAAGGAGCTCATCAGATAAATCTGAGCCCTTGGATGTTATAAGGTTAGAATTTAAATAGTTTGCTTTTCAAAAGGAAATGGAAATAAAGGGTCTGCTAGCCTAAATGCACCTAATTAAGTGAAGAAAAAAGGTTAGGGTAAGTAAAGGGCAGGTAGACGAAAGGTTGCAGAAGTACAAAGTTGATTGAGGCATAAGCACATTTATCATGCTTGATCATGTGTTGCAGTGTGCAAGAGCAATTATGAAGATGAAAATATATTCACAAGTTGATTTGGTTAAGTTCCCCTCATTTCATTTCACCCCCCACTACATTCTTACTAATTTCCTCATTATCCCATCATTTCCTAAGAAAATACCCTTTTCCCTTCATTTTCACCTTTGCCCCTTGGTTTCACAAACTTTCCTAGCAATTTACCCTCCAAACTCATTCTCCTAGCCAAAAACCCCTTTCCCCTAGTGTGAAACCGATTTCCCTTTGAAAAAATCATTTTCCCCTTATAAATTCCCTAAAACCCATAAAGCCCCCTTGACCTAAGTCTTTATTCCCCTCTCCGCTTTATAAACAAAACCCCTTTTAACCCATAAAACCCCTTTAACCTAAGTTTTGTCTCCCCCCAATTTATTTTAATTAACTTCGTTATATTCCCAGTTTCCCTATATAAAAACTCTTTAACCCACCCCCTTGGTGTGGTTAATAAACCCCACCAGACTTCAGCTCCAATCCCACTCCCAAGCCCATCGCAATATGTTTAATCGCCACTCTATTCAATAAAATGATTACAAATCCTTTGTAATTAACCCCTGGGCCCCACTAATCTTCGCCGACTGTCCTTTGTGCAACTCCACCGCGCAATAGTTGTCAAATCATTGGATCCCAGATCCAACGACCCAGAGAAATATCGCGCACTCCTGATCTCCTGGCTTTACCTGCTCGAAAGCATGTGAGATTCATGGTTTTGCTCGAGCCCCTTGTGGTTACGTGGCAATCCCACGTTAACGCGCGTGCCCTCAGAGAAAAACCACCCCACGGCTAAAAGCGGTGTGATGAGCCTCCGAAACTGCTCCCTGCGTATGATAAAACCATCCACTGTTCACTTAACCCTTTCGCACCAAATTTTAAAAATTTCCCGTTTAAACACCAAAACCCTCGTTTTCGCTCTTTTTTCCCATTTACACAGTGAAACCTGCATAACCCTTCATGTGCCACCCTGAGCCTCTGCAACCCGATTTTACTTCCGATTACATTCCAAACACTGCCAGGACTCTGTCCATACACTATCCTGTTCCCTGAAGCCATTTCGGCCCTCCTTGTCAACATGTGTTTTTCTTAACAATTGTTGTATTTTGTAGGCAATCATATAAAAAAAAATTATTCCAGATTCTCTTAGGAAATGAATTCAAAATCCTTTATACAGTTAAAAGACAATTATCATTTACACAGAGAAGAAGTCATTTACACGGTAATGATTAGAACAAAGAAGAAATCCTTCACACAGAGATAGTAAATGTTAACCAGAGGAGGCAAAAAAAGACATACAGTTAAAAGACCAACATATGAAATATACAAAAAGATGAACAATATCCAACTCCTTGATACTGATACATGTAAAAACTAAATGATTTACTGTTGAAATACACAATAAAAACTTGAAATGTACAGTAAAAGTAAAAAGCACAGTAAAGGTTATTGACAGGTCAACAAGGTCAAAGAGTATCAGATGAAAATGTATCAGATGAAAGGTCATAAGTAAATATGACATCCAGCGTGAAGACCGAACAACCAAGCAGCTTAAAGGGAAAAGATCAAAGACCAAAGCCAACAAAACCTAAATAACAGGGACAACAAGCAACAGTTCAATAGTTGTCTCTATCTTCTAGCATGAAGATATTTCCTTTTCCTTGAATAAATCTATTTTTGTAAAAACAGTTTAGGATATTTTCTTAGTTCTACTATTGTATAAATAACTCTCTTCACGAGTTATTATAGGTTCACCATTGAACCAAGTTGACCATTGAGAGAGAGTAGCACTCTTGAAGAAAGGTTGCACCTTGAAGAAGCAATTGTAAACATTTGATGTACTTAGCTTTTCTAGACCCTTAATACAAAGCAAAGGATTCTGAATTCAGTTTTACAGAGTTTGTGTTTCTTGTAAGTTTTTCCAGTAACACTCATTATGTTTTTCTTCATATTCTTATGTCTTACATAGATACCTAGGTAGGAATAATTGTGTTTCAATCTATTCCTATAAGCTTCTGAAGTGATAATTTATAAAGAGAATGGATTAATGAACTGTTTGTTTAATTAATTCCTTCCGAATCAATAAATCATCAACATTTTGTGTTAATCATAAGCATATTCTCTTGAACCTTCTAAACATCGGTTAGAGGTTTTCATACTTATGATTACACAATTTTCTGTCTGAAGATTGTGATAATCATATTTATTTATTTATTTTTATTTTTTTTGCTCATCACTATTCAAGCTATATCACTGTGTGAAATTTTATAGCAACCCTCTGTTTTGGTATTAATATTATTCAAAAGGTTAGGCATTATGGTGTTACATATGTTTCATTCATTGTTCTTCCAAATTAAAACAAAAACCCCAAAACAATTATCTTAGATGCTTTGGCTTGATAGTTGAGCATTATCAACTCAGATGTACAACATCAGTCTGGCGCCGTTGCTGGGGATTCGAATTCCATTAAGTTTTCCTGGGAAAACGATATACATTCTATTCCTTTAAGATGATTAAAGGTATATAAAGGTTAAAATCCTTCACCTGGTGACTCCACCAGCCCAAACTGGCACCTTTTAAGCACACTAGATCTCATTCAGAATCTGACTTAGTTAATCATCTGTCAAATCCTGAAAAACTTCCAAGAAAAGCTAGTTCTAAGTGGAGAAATCAACCATCTTCTTCTTCCTCTTCAGCCTTGCAGTCCGAAGAGTTAGTATTATTTGATCCTTTTGGTAATATTCCATCTGATCCTGATTTGACACAAATACATCCTAGGGTTTCTGAACTTTTAGATAGGGGAGTTGATTTATATTCAACTTTCCTCATTCATTCTTTTGAAAAGAATCCAGAACCCCCTCTACCACCAAGATCACCTAAAACTGATTCTCACTTGGGTGTTCATTTACCTGAATACAAACCCAGATATTTCATATCCCCTACCACTTATTCATTTCCTTCCACTTCCGAACTACTTGAAGCTTCTACTTCTGAACTACCTAAAGAAACCATATCTGTATATTCAAATCCACTCTTTGAACCAAAAGAGGGTATTCATTCACAGGTCCAAAATTTAGTTCTTAAGACTCCTTTAAAGTTATTCAGTAGATTCCCTCCTTCTTCACCTCCACACAGTCACATACCCCCTCAATCACCTTCTTTTACCTCTTTTTCATCTTCCTCTTCTTCATCTTCTTCTTCTTCATCCACACAAACACCTCATACACCACCTTCTACTACGACATTCTAACCTATTGTACTGGCTAGATATGCAGCTTTAGTCTTACCTACTAACCTCGATGCATTCCCAACTGGATACTTGAAATACCTTCCCAGGTATAATGGAGAAACTGGTCCCTCAGCCGAAGACCATCTTCAAGCTTTTCTAGACTTTGTAGACAACATGAATATTGAACAAAAAAATGTTTACATGAGATTGTTTGTACAGTCTCTTGAAGCAAATGTAAGAATCTGGTTTAGGCAGTTACCTACAAATTCCATTAGAAATTGGGAAGAGCTTACAAACATATTTAAAAACCAATGGGGTGTAAAGAAAGATCCTCTTTACTTTCTAACTGAGTTTGAAGAAATTAAAAGAAACTTTGGTGAATCTGTATCAGATTTTATCAAAAGGTTCAATAAACCTATCATAAGATGCTTCCTGATTGTAAACCCCCTGTAGCAGCAGCTAAGTCTAGGTTTTCTAAAACCTTTGACGATGATTTTGTTGTAATGCTAAGAGAGAGAACTTCAAGAACTCTTGAAGATATGAAAACAAATGCTATAGAGGTGGAAGAAAATAGGGCTGCTCTTACTCCCTTGAAAGCTAGAGAGGAAAAGGCCCAAAGAAAGCTCAAATCTATTCAAGAGGCCTCTAGTTCCTCTAGTTCTTCTAAGACTAAAACAAAAGATTCTAAAATAGATGAAATAACTTCTCTTCTTAGAAATCTATTTTAATAGAATTTCCAAGATTGAGACTCAACCTAGGACAGTTCAACAAACAATTAATAGACCCCAAAATCAAAATCATGGTCATTATAGAAGGAATCCACAATTGCAGATTCTTGAGAGACCTAGTAATGATCAGCAGGTTCCCACTCCTTTACTGATAGATGACCAACAACCCGATGAAAATACTATGACTATTACTGAAGATATCAATAACATGGGTACCTATTCTAATCAAGCAGTTATGATTTCTCTCTCACAACAAAATCAGGTTTAAGAAGATCAAGAATCCTCACAGGTTTCTAAATACCATGCCTTCTCTGAATTTTTAAGTGCAGAATGAACAAGAGATATGATCTTAGGCCTAGACCTGGGCTTGGTAGACTTCCTAAGGAGAATCCAATAATTGAACCTCGTACCAAAGCTGCTGAAACTCAAACAACTGTTATTCGACCATTAAATCAGTCAAATGATACTGCTCAAAATGATAAAAATGCTTTGACTACATTTAATGTTGAAAAAGAGTTAAAATCCAAATTCCACTTTCAGAACTTTCCAAAAACCCTGGGTATAAAAATCAAGTCTCCAAATGGATACAAAACACCTCAGTTGATGCTAAAAGTGATATCATTAGGGTGCAAGATGAAAAACCAACAACTGTCTTTGGTCCTAGCTCAAATATGATAGATGAAATAGTGCCTCCTTTCTATGTAACTCTTAAGACAAATGATTCCGTGTTATATAATTGTATGCTTGATTTTGGAGCATCATATAACCGCATGCCAAAAACTATCATGGACCATTTGAAACTTGACATAACTAGATCCTATCATGACTTGTACACCTTTGATTTTAAAAGGGTGCCCTGCTGAGGATTGATTAAGGATTTAGTAGTCACCCTTGCCCAAATTTTAGTGAAAAGTGTAGTGCTTGATATAGTTGTCACAGATATCCCTCCCAAATTTGGAATGCTCCTTTCTAGGTCTTGTTGTGCCAAATTAGGGGGAACTCTTTAGATGGATATGTCTTATGCCACTATTCCAGTTTATGGGGGAGAACAACTAAGGTTATATAGAGAGGTAAGATTTGTGCACACTGTTTGCAAAATTGACCAACCAAGGAACCATCCCATTTATGCAATTGATCAGGATTTTGGTTGCTTTCAACTCTCTTCAAGCCAAATTCATGAAACTCAAGTTAAAATAGAAGACGTAATTGAAAATCCTGTACCAAATCAAACTGATGTATGGAAACTATTTTTTGATGGTTCTTGTACAAAAGATGGAGTAGGAGCTAGGGTAGTTTTAATTTCACTAGAAAAAAAAATATCACCCAATCATGCAAACTCGACTTCGAAGTTACAAAAAATGTGGCTGAATATGAAGCTTTCCTTTAAGGACTCCAATTAGCCAAAATCTTAAAGGTTCAAAACTTAAGGGTTTTTACTGATTCAGAACTTATTGTCAAACAAGTGAGAAATATTTGCCAGAAAAGCATCCTAGACTTAGGTCTTATTGAAATGAAGTTTGGGATTCAATTGAAAACTTCTTTGATGCTTTTAATTTGACTTATATTCCAAGAGATCAGAATATTCATGCAGATGCCTTAGTTATTTCTGCTAGTTCAGTTAGAATTCTTGATTAGACCAATGTACTCTATCAAATACAAGTCAAGTACAAACCATCCATCTCAGACAATCTAAAACACTAGCAGATATTTGAAGATGATGAACATTTGAAATCTTTTTTGCAGGTTATAGATGATTTTTCAATTCTACAAATTGATGAAGATAGAACAAAAATAAATGAAAATGATACTTCAAATTAAATTCAAAAATTGTTGATCATGACATTATTCAATTGTCTAATAATTTTATTCCCAAAGGCCTCATTCCTTTAGAAAAATTGTTTGATCAAAATGATGTCCTCATAAAACCTTAGTCCATTTCTTCACAAGATGACATAGAAGAAATTAATATTGGAACAAATGATGATATTAAAAACATCAAAATCTGTGCCTCTCTAGATACTGAGATCAAAGCTCAATATCTTAAGTTACTTCAAACTTATAAGGATGTTTTTGCATGGACCTATGCTGATCTAAAAACCTATGATATTTCATTAATACAACATAAGATTCCTTTAAAGCCAGAAGTAGTTCTTTATCAACAAAAACTTAGGAGGATCAATCCAGCTCTTCTACCAACTATAGAAAAGGAAATTAAGAAAATGCTAGATGCCCAAATCATTCTCCCTCTTAGATATTCTAATTGGGTTGCAAATTTAGTTCCTGTTAGAAAGAAGAATGGAGAAATCAAACTTTGTGTGGACTTTATAAATTTGAACAAAGCATGATTAAAGATAACTATCCTTTGCACAAAATGCATCAGTTACTTCAAATGGTTTCAGGAGCACAAATAATTTCTATGCTTGATGGTTTTTCAGGCTATAATAAGGTAAATGTTGATTCAACAGATAGAGGAAAGACAACCTTTACTACACCCTGGGGTACATTCATGTATGCTAGAATGCCATTTGGCTTATCCGATGTTGGAGAAACATTTCAAAGAGTTATGGATGTAGCTTTTGTGGGTCAGGTAAATAAATTTGTGGTCATTTATCTTGATGACATAACTGTTTTTTCTAAATCTGATCAGAAACATATAAAGCACTTGATGAAGGTTTTTGACAGGTGTAGAAAATTCAGAATATCATTGAATCCTAAAGATTCTATCTTTGCTATCAAAGAAGGAAAACTGCTGGGCCATATAATTTCAAAAGAAGGAGTAGCGATTGATCCCAAGCATGTGTCTGCCATTGAATCATTGACCTTACCTAGAAACAAGAAGGAGATTCAAACTTTTCTAGGCAAGAATTTTTTAAGGAGATTCATCCCAAATTATGCTGAGATTGTAAAAGATATAACTGACATGCTCCAAAAGGATCATGAAGTTAAACGGATTGTCTCTTCTAGGAATGCATTTGATTAGATCAAGAAATCTATCTTTGAAGCTCTCACTGTTATGAAACCAGCTCAAGAAAAGATGAAAAGATAGATCAACGCCTTAGAATTCAGCCTCTTCGAGGGGGCAACCTCCTTTACATTACATAAATGAACAATTCTTGGATGATACAAATGACAAAAACCTCCTTTCTATATATAGGAGTCTAAGGAGTCACAATATAACCCATCCGACCTAACAATAATAATATAAAGCCACAAAATAAACAATAGAGGGATTCTATGGGGCACAGTAATAACAATATGGGGACAATAGGGGCACAACAATATTAATAAGGGATACAACTACAATAGTAATGGGGTAATCACTAGT